>JBBPRR010000375.1:0-25445 GCA_038093115.1 Hortiboletus flavorubellus
CTCGCCTGCAACCGCATTGATATAGGACGGACGCGTCTGTCACGTGAGCAGTGGATCCGTCGATGAAGCCGTCGATACCGAATTGCGCACGATCTGGACGTCACGTCCGAATCCCTCGCGTTCACTGCTGAAACTGTACGATCTGACTGGGATCAGGACGTCGACATTCTGGCGGGCGCACATTCTGTTGCGGTAGTATGGCAGCGCTGCATGGTGCATGATTCAATATTCCCCCTTTCTGGATGCTCGTGCCTTGTGCCGTTCGTGTGCGTGCGTTCACGTCCTACGTTGAGTGCAGACTCTGAGAGGCCCGCATCGCACCAGGACAAGGCCGATGACATTTTTCCACAGCTCCCAAGGGATTCTCTACTGAGGTAAACCGTCGATAGATGCCTCACAGTATTGAGAAATCCGTTATTCCCCCCCTTCCGAATACGTACAGTGCGATGGTGCCATTTTGTATGCGAAGATGTTGCGCAACCCCTGGGGAGCCAGATATTGACCCATGTAACTCGTGCTTTCGGCCACAGGATTCTCGCCTGTCGACGCTGTCGCCAACTTTCATTACTTTGCACACCAACATCCGGCACGCCGACCTCGGGTCCAGGGGTGCCCAAAGGGCAATGCTACTGTTCATTCGGGATCAAAAATAGAAATGTCTCCGACCACCTCTTCAACATGCTCAACAGTAGTCGACGATGAACCCGCGATCTGTCCAGGTGCAGGAGGTCGGTTGGTTTCCGAGTTGTTTTGCGGCTCTGCCAACGATAACGCCGTTGGAGCTCGTATCTCGGGAGTAGGACCACTAAAGTCCTTCCCGGTCATACGGGATAAGGTTTGCATGTCTGAGTTTGGGCGTAAGTAAGAAGACAAATGACCTCCAAAGGGGGATACGAACCGTACGGCTTGCGATTGCTCAAACAGTAATTTATTCGTTGAGAATTTTTCTTGTCTTCGGTTTTGAATTTGTTTTTACACGCTTTACGATCCCGACCAGGTAGTACGTATGAGATGAGTTCATAATTCTCGCCGAACTGCGAGAGAGCCTGGAAAAGCGTCAGCTTAGCACACGTAGCCCCACGGAACCAGCCTACATCATAGAATAACTCGGTTTCCTCTGCACTCCAGCGTGATCCACGGAAGCGCTTCGAGTATGTAGCAGAATTGATAAACTTTGTGACGTCAGACTCCTCGACATGGGTGTACTCTGTGGTATCTTCCTCAGCATTACGATCAACGAACAATGATTCTTCATCAACAATAGTCTCTCCGTTGGGGCCAATTCGGACTTGAACACTGTATCGACTGGTGGCAACGTCCTCGGAATAATCGAAACCTTGTCCAGAGGTATCCTCGACGGTGGAAGGATGCCCAGAAACCGGCCGTATAGGTGGCGGACCAAGCGTTGCATCGGCGGCTGGGGTCTGTACTGGTTCAGCTTCTGGACGCCTCACGTGTGTGGTATCGGTGTCCTCATTTCTCCCATATTTTTTCGCCTCCATCCTCAGCCTCAGCCCCACCCTTTTCTCTTTATTGGACTTCTTCCAGGCGAGATGGTTGTTAAGAATTTGTGCGGCTTTGCTGCTTATACGACCCCGACCCGTGTCTTCGCACAAGGCAGCCATAGTGACGGACGTCGGGTCCAGATCCTCGCCAGGGTCTGCATCTGCATCAAAAGCTGGGGTTTCAGGTCGCCGCGTCTTCTTGGGCTTCGTTGGAGGAGTGGTAGCTAACGACTGGAGCCGCGACCTCCTTTTACTTTGGTGTTCAACTTCGGCATGGAAAGGAGTCGCCGATGCTGAAGTTCCCTCGGCAGGAGAATGAGGTCGAGGTCCAGCTGCTTGTACCAGTGGAGTGACTCTGGAAGAGCATACAACAACCGGAACTCCCTTGGTAGTAGGAGCAGGACCAGCATGGTCGATACTCTCCTGCAGCGAAAACTGGTGGAGTACAGTGGATGGTGGGGAAGTAACAACGGCAGGCGCGCTATCGGGAGGAATTGAAAGCGGGACCCCACGTGCCTCGGGTGGTGGATGCGAGCCACGGTTGTCCTGCGATGCCGATGGTTGCGTTGAAGTGCTCTCGGCGGCGCGAGGACGTGCTTTAGTGACGGGACGGAATATGGTACCGCCCTTTTCTATGTGTTGAGTTGGACACTTTGTGAAGGAGAATTACGGGCTAGAAGGACTCACGAACACGCGTGCTCATGACTCTGGATACGCGGAACAGGTTACGTTATGGACTTGATCAGAGGTGTCCGCACAACATGGTCAAACAAACACCTCATGATTCGTAGTCAAACACTCAAACTGCCCGTCGGCGACGCCCCGGACTGGGAGCTCGCTGGCTGCGAGAGCGATCCCTCAGATCTGAAGTCACCTGCGGAAAGGCAAGTAGTCAATCATAAATCCATGTGTGATCCCGCCTGACCTTGTCCAGCTCTGTAATTCTGCAATCTCTGAAACAATGTTAGACCAACCAGTCGAGAACATGACCATCGCTCACTATCATCACCGTAGCGAGGGAGAAATGGCTCCGTGCAATGTTTCCAAAGTTCTCAAGTCGCGGAAGAGGGGGAAAGCAACCCGATGTCGTGCCACCCCCACACACGATCTATAACCGCGGTAGATGCACTCTCCAAATCGGCCCCCACCTTTTTGTGGATACAACGGTGTTCGAAGTCCACTATCGCCCGCTTCCCGTGGCGGTTTCCCAGCCAACAACGTTTGTGTATCAGTCAGCGCCGGGAAATTCACTGTCGCAGGCGGTGCACCAACCACAGACCCCGTCATCCTCGTCGTCTGCGTCTGCCGGGGAATCCAATGCGCTACTGTCGTCCTTATCCTCTACATTACCCGTAACCCCTGGATTGGTCTCCCAGGTTAATGCCGCTGCGACGTCAAACCCAACCCTTGCAAATTTGTTACAACTAGCTGCTTCCGGGCGGGCAACACCGGATCAGTTAAAGACCCTTGGTCTTCTTATCCAATCACTCACAAGCTCTCAAGTAACGGATATTCTTACTACGATCTCGCAAGGGGCACCGGGAACCGACTCGTCGACTACCCCCCTTCCAACAGCACCTGCAGCGACACAGCAATACCAGTACCAACAAACTGTCAAGGACTTCGATATCGTGATAGAGTTTCGAGATGCCCCCTCAGATCGCTGGATATTTCCTCGCGGACCCGCCACGTGCGAGTCTGTCTCCACTCTCGGCGATTCTGGGTCAATAGGTGACCTTGCGGTCTCCACCATCGTTCCGTTCCCTAGCATGACACTACAAGATCCCCCTGCGTCTGAAACTAATGCCCCGGCGGAGTTACCTTCCAAGCAGGTCGTGGAATTCCATTTCAAGATGGCGAGCTCATATATCTGGGACACCTTTTCGCGCTGGGTGGGGCCCAAAGAAAGAATGGAGGAAAATCGCAAAATTCTTATGGAAATTGTAGCGAATTCTCTTTCAATTCGACTGCTTTCGTTTTCCTTACGCTTTCACTATCGCAGGAATCGCCTGAACAGAAATATTTGGCGTACCGACTCCCTGAAGGTTCGCAACTCTCACAGATCCAGAACGTACGTACACAAGTATAATACTTGGAAGGGTATTGATGTAACTGTCTCAGGCTGCCCTGCCGTCATATCCTATGAAACCAATCAAGCCTTCGACAGAAAATGGGAGACCAAAGCGGAGGTCCGCGCCACGTAAATCTGCACAAGACCCAAGTTCCCCGACGACAAAGCGCAAGCGACAAACGCAGCCCAAGACTCAGGTTCCTCCCCCGAAGATTACTTGTTTTGCGTGTGGTCAAGCAAACGTACCATTGATAATGGGAGGTCGTAAGTCGTGGACCTCGTCATACTCGGACATCAGATTGATTGCATACCCAGGATATTGTCGACCTTGCGTAGATGGAGGGCAAATTGGTGGAACCTCCCAAGTCACTGAAGTGGCTATGTCGAACAAATTGTCCATCCACGACAGTTCGCAGTCTTTACCAAAATCTGTAGACTCCCACCCAAGCCCTGACATTTCAACCGTACAAGAGGACTCAGCAAAGTGAACGGTTTATAGGATATAGATAATAATAGTATACATAGATCCTGCGAAACGATGACGGGACAGCGCTGTGGTCTGATCAGTATTCATGTACACAGCCCAATAAACCACCCCAACCACCATGCGGTGACAGCAATATGCAGCAGGACAATACAGATCTCAAACACAAGAGCAAACCACTGAATGAGTATCACCACCCAGAAGAAAGGCATAATTGCCCAACGCAATGCTTGGCTGTCGATCCACCGCAGCCGATAATGCCATGCCGATGTGATCGCAGCCCGCGCTTGCAAGAACGTCACGAAGAAAGTGAGGGCACCTAGGCAGAAAAGTGCGATCCAATGGCGAACAGAACGACGAGGAACCGATTGCACCAGATAGCGCTTGGACTCTCCTGTGAACTCGTTACGGTACCAGGGAATGATTATAAAGTCCTGCATATCTTCCCCTATAATTTTGCCGTAGCTTCTCCAGAATGGGGCGATTCTATCGAGGACGAAAGTCAAGGCATCCATACCAAGTTCCCAAACTTGCTGATACTGATCTCTGTAGCTCTCTTCTAATGCAACGATATGCGAAAGCTGAAATTTCACAAGATGAGCGTGCTGAATGAGGAAGAAAGGTGGAGTTGGACCTCTGGATAAACAACGGACGTATAAGACAAAGCATCGTTGTATTCTTCTTTGACAGTCGAATGGGTTGCCCTGACCTCAACCAACATTCGTGACACTTCGTCAGCTTGTTCCTGTAGGGGTTCTCGCTCTCTTTCAAGCGCCTGCAACTTCTCCATGAGAATGGAAATCGGGTTATCCAGAACATTTTCCGGTATCGAAACCGTATCGGCGTCGGTCTTCACTCCAGATAGGAAACTCGTAAGAATCTCGCGTTGTCGAAGCACCCGTGCATGTATGTCCTCGACGACTCTCCAACCACGCCGCTTACGAGTCCCACTGACCACAGCTGACGGATCGTGGCTAAAGGCATCGAGCAACTCCATCGGGAGACTACGATACGCGATACCTAGTGCGGGCATCACACTGGAACAAATTAGCTGGTATTCCCGGACATCAGCAGCAACTCGCTGCATTCGGTGACGGAGCCTGTGATTGTGATTCCTCAATTCCTCCAGTGTCCTTAGATGGTGTGAGAGGCAACAACGTCAAAAAATACAACCAAAGGCGCACCTCGATCTTAGCTCATATTCTGTTTCAAGTTGATCTTCCTCGTCAAGCTCTTCCATGGATTCCGGCGGCATTTGGCGAACACTGACAGGCAAGGAAGTGTTACGGTACGAATGCCTGCGCTGCAGGGGTGTAGACTGAGAAATGATAGCATCTGGACGGGTTCCCTCTAGAACTGCGGTCTCTTCCTGAGGATAACTTGGGAACGCCTGCGAAAAGGTGGATTCGGCTGAAAGAGGGGCAATTACATGCGCGTCAGGTATATTGTTTGCGGTATTGATCTCTGCAGCTGTTTCCGGCGGCGATTGCAGATGAGATTGATTCTTTCGCTTGCTGTTTCTGCGAGGTCCATTTGGCGCGGAATCGTTCTGGTCTTCGGACTGTGAACCAAACGGCGATGAGGAACCTTCCTCGTCTTCCGCAGGGTGCCGGCGAAAACGGTGGATAATGTCAGGAAAGTTGAGACGACTACTTGCCGGGGACAATCCGCCAGAGGAATTGCGGTGATGATATGGTGAAGGAGTAACATTGGCGCTAGCCGAATCGAAGAAAGCGGGAATTGAGTGTCGCCATCCTCGAGTTTTCTCGCCGCGCGTTTGTGAATTACCAAGAGAGTCACGAGAGTTTGCAACGACGGGACCGAAGGATAGATGACCATCCGAGGAACGACGTCGACTGAGGGAAGTGCTAGGTGAAGAACCCGGCGGGGGGGTTTGTCTCGCTGTAGATTTGAGACGATATTGGGACGGTGGCGTTTCAAGTGAAGACGACGCAGCCGGTGACTGTAATATATGCGTAGACGATGTAGTACCTTTCTTGAACTTGATGTACTCTTCTACAATGAGCGCAGACACGTGCCATTGTGATCGCCGTTTTCCACGTCGGTCAAGGTGTTTCAGCCAGGTCAGGGGCTCAGCATTATCGAACCATGCCCGTGTCTCCGCTCCTAAACCAGCATGCCAGCGAGCTATTTCAGTAAGACCCACAGGATCCCCACTAGCTACAGAGGCATATAGGATGCTGTACCGTCGCCCTAGTTGTTCGCTAACGATGGCTGCCTTGCGAACCGTCGGCGGTGATGCCTCTGCTCGGATCCTTGAAATTCTGTCTAGAACCATGAAACATTAGAACACGGCAATCTCAAATATTGTTGCGACAGACCCGTGAATAGTGCTTCTTGTTTTTCAATAATCGGCTTGCTAGATGGCAACACCCTTTCTTTAGCCTTTCGTTTGCCTCTCGAAATCGTCCAGCGCCTATCCAATCTCTCATCTTCGGACTGGGAGCCTGTCCAATCCAAGGTTGCTCCGCCATTGGAAGAGAGCGGGACGGGATGCTGAGGTACGGATCGGGTCGATGGACTGAAGTCCACCTCGGATGGTGAGTTGACCGCTTGCAAATGTCTGGGAGATGAATGTGGGACAGGTGGAGCTGTGGATGTAGAGGCGTATGATGTGCTCATGTTCATGGGTGTGTCAGTCGAGGATGGCATTTCGTCAGACGTAGCATGCAATTGTTGCGACATGCGTTCACGTCGCCGTGACTGAAGGTGTAGGGCACGCTGTACGTCCTGCAATATCTTTGGATCTGGATGGGTAAAAGCCGTTCAGGGAACGTTTGTACCAGACTGTGTTTACTTGCCCTCGTGAGCTGTTGTAACGCCGTCCACGAGTTTAGAGGCTGTAGCGAGAATGTGACGGAGAACTCACAAAGATCGTATTCATCCGAGAAGGCACTGGGTTCAAAGTCAGACAAAAACGAGTCAACTCTGAGTGGCGAGAGGGCGGTGCCCTGGCTATGGCTGTAGTCCTTCCTGCGCGATCCAGGGTGTCGCTGAGAAGTGTTTCTGGACGTCTTACTACCAGACACCATGGAATCGGGTCCCGGTCCCAGCGAGCGGACGCGTCGCCTGCCTTCGGTCAGGTCCACGGCAGCCCTACCATCTGGCCTTGACTGTAGCATTGGTTGTGCAGGCGAAGTAAAACTGATGGAGGAGGACCTCGAGGAATCGCCATGTGTACGGGTAGTGAGGAAACGGTCCGGGAAATGTATACGAACAGACTGGGTTTGAGATGATGACAGTGGTAGGGACGTCTGGTCGGGTTCGGACACAGACAACAACTCTGCCATGACAAGGTCGGAAGAAGGACAAGAAAGGTCAGTGGTTAGGACGCGACTGTACTCAGTATCAATCAACGGCTTTCTCACGGCTGAAAGTGCTGAATATCACAGTAAAAACACAGTTACAAGTGCTACGCTCGTCGTGCAAGAGATCTACGACAGGCATGCCCACTGTTCTCGCTCGGGATAAAGACGATTGCGGTGTAAGTAGGTGGCGTCGACAGGCTCCTGATACGACAAAAAGGGTTCAGGCGCTCGAGAAACGTGGTCTTCGACGACTTTTCCCTAGGAACCAGCGGGACTGCAGGGGGGAAAAGCGCCCGCAGTCGGCGGCTCTCCGCTGGCGGCAGCTGGTGATCTAACAGACGACCGGATGAACACTTGTCTGTCCTACTTTCCGGCGCGACAACTCACATTCGTCTGGAAGGACATCCAGATCCGGTTGATCTAGCGAGAGGACTATCGTCCTCGTCGGTAAATAAGGCTGGTTAACACCGTTTGGAAGAGCCCACGCAGCCAGAGTACGTGGCAGAGCAGAAATAGACGCCTGAGTCTGATGCCCACGCCAGTCGAACGATGCACGACGTTCCCGTCCCTGTCGGGGCGAGACACGCTTAGGTTGTCCAACGTCTTGCCGGTGGGCTCTGCCTGAGATGTTCAATATTGTCAGTACTTGTTCATTTTCCATAGCCACAAAAAGTGCCTCGCCTGCCCTCGTCATCATCGCTGTGGGGGCCCACTTGTCAATGGCATTCGACGTCACATAGTCCTCAGAACTGAGACCCTGCCACGGCCTTGGTTTAACTCCGTGTTGATTGTGAATCTGATTATCCGTTTGGTGTGCCAGGGCCGTTGACGCATCAAGTGGGGCAGCACTGAGCTCAGAATAGTGGGCTTGACGTGGGCCCGGAAAGCACGAGTTAGGAGTGGGCATGACTGAGTCGAATACTGCACTTCCAACGCACCAACACCTCTTTTATAAGTTGGCTATTCTTCGGGGTGGCGTGTCTCCATGGTCCGAGTTTAAAAGGAGCGACCATTGTCAAAGCGAGTCGCAAAGGGCAGAACAATGCATGGGAACAACCCGCCACTTACCATTCGTATGAACACATGAGTGACTTTCATTTGTGTCAGGGCTGTGGTCCACAGGAATCCACCGTGTTGCTCAGTGTGCATGAACAATAAACCTACAAAACGGGGGGTATCGGGAGCGTAGACGAAATGCAAGAATACGAAGGTAGCCCCCAGTCATGCATCCACTAAAGACAACGCGAGTCACGGTTCAGTTTATCGCCGAGGCATAGGTCGCCCTGGTTGCACCCTTCGTCTCACAATGACACGCCCGAGCATCGCAGCGGTGAACGCCGATAACGAATACCTATTGAACTGAAATCAGATGCGCACTTGGATACAGCACATTTACGTACCAAGTAATAACGTACGACAGATGAGCATTGCGCACATCAACCGTAGCCGAGCGTCCAACTGGTATACCTTTACTGAGGTAAGCAGCTGCATCGCCTGCATGACCATCTGCCAGTGCAAACAGTCGATTTGACGTCGCCTCCAAGGTAGCACAGTTACTCACCAAATATTTGTTCGATGAAAACAGGCTGGACGCCAGTAGCCTCTCCTCCTGCCGATTCAGCCATGGAGTCAATATCTGCCCAGTACCACTTATTTTCTGCGGGTTGGTTATCTGGAGTAAACGAATTCCGTTGGTGCGATGTTCGGAGCATGCCCAGGACCTGGACTTCTCCGTCCTCGGTGCGCACATAGTGGTCGTCAAAATCCTTGCCGATGAAGCCACGGTCGACCAGAACAGTAGAACCATCAGTCCTCACCAAAGGCGTGATGACGTGGTAGCCATGAGTACCGTCACGAACACGGGGACCGAGCAACATCGAATGTGCATGATCCCAACGACCTCGGAGCAGGACTCGGCGGAAAGCAAATTCCGGTATCACGAGGAGACTTGAAACGGGAGCGGTTTAGAGCTTCGCTGTTCTAGAGGGGATGCGCTCGCACTTTATTCGCTTTGGAAGCAATATGGGGTCGCGCTGTAGCTTTTCTTCTAGCTCGTCGATTAGATTGATCTTCCACTGGAGGCGTTGTAGTTGCCATGTCCCCAAGGCAAAAGTGAAAATTGGAATGAAACCCAAAAGCAAGATCGTTGGGCTCGACCAGGACGACTTCTTTGCGACATAATTGGATGTCGCAGGTCCTGAGGACTCGCCTGTGTATAATGGTCGGTGTGGTTGCGGCCTTTGGCAGCGGTATGCCAACCTGGACGTTGGGAATACACCCTTGGAAGTTCTGCTACGAGATAATGAGAACATGAGACCCTCTTTACGCGGATGCTGGTGTGAGTTCTAGTGGCAGTTCCCACGAGCGCCCGATGTCACCCAGTGCAGTGACTTACTGCGCCTTCAACGCCCCCATATCATTCCTCACGTCTACTCCCAGCATCGACAGCAAGTCGTTCGGACGACATGCAAGTAGCACCTCAAAGGCATATACATTGCAGACCAGCTGACGTTGCTGCTGCAGGTCTTATCGAAAACGTCCTGGCTTCGACATTGACGGTGGTGACGAAGTACATTATCCCACCCGCCCAGTTGACAAAGACAAGGCCGAGCAAGAGCTAGTAATTAACATAAAGAAAGCTACCAGCCCAGATGAGACCGCCCCAAAACAGAAACACGTCCGAAGTGCGTCCAGGGCACGTTTGGCTCTCGCCTTCCAGTCTGACTTTGCTACAGAATGTATCGTATACACCTGGGATTACCATAGCTCAATATCATTCTGGAGTGGCCTACGTGTTCAGCCTATATTATCCGATGAAATCCAGACATTCAAGGCGCTCATCACCGTTCACAAAGTCCTCCAGGAAGGTCACCCTAACGTGCGTGTCCGACCCGAAATATGCTGACGCTCACTGACCTCAAACGCAGACTATTAAGGAGGCTCACGGACAGACGGGGTGGCTTGAGACTTGTGCTCGTACCGTTTCCACCGATGGCCAGCGAGGTTGGTTCCATTCTGCGCTCTGCACCGGAGTCATCTAATCTGATACTAGGATACGGATCCCTAATTCGAACATATGTCCAATTCATCTTGGCCAAGCTTCGCTTCCACCGTCTCCGTCCGGAATTTAATGGCCTTTTTGAGTACGAGGAGTACATCTCCCTCAAGGGCATTGATGATCCTAACGAAGGGTAAGAAACATGAACTGACGCACTCCTCGGTAGCTCAGAAATTTACAGATATGAGACTATCACTGATCTTATGGGCTTGCAAGATCAGATCGAGTCCTTCCAAAGGATGGTTTTTGCGCACTTCAGACATTCAGCCAACAACGAATGTCGAATTTCTTCTTTGGTACCACTTGTCAAGGAGAGCTGGGGTATCTACAGGTTCATAACGAGTATGCTGCGTGCCCTGTACCGACGTAAGGTTTCCATGAATTTCACAGCAGTCATTGATCCCTTTCACCAGGAACGAATGACCACGAGGCATTGGAGCCACTGCGCGAGCGTTTTAACGCACAGCACTACAATCTACGCAAATTTTACTACGAATGTTCCAATCTCAAGTATCTGACTGGTCTTATCAATGTACCAAAGCTTGGTCAGGTTAGAACTCCTTCATCACAATTCTTCTATCATTAAAAGAGTACTAGGAACCACCCAACCTTTTCGATTCTGGCAATGCTCCGGATCTCCCGGCACGACCAAAATCTACTGCGACACCTGCCCCTCCCCCAGCACCATCTCCAGATGCTGCGGCTGTCAGCGAACAAGCGCGGATGCTCAAGGAGTACGAAGACCAACAGGCTGCTTTACGCGCTCAACGAGAAACTGAAGAGCGGCAGAGATTAGAGCGCGAAGCACAACAGCAGCGCGACTTTGAACAGCGCCAGCACGAACAAGCTGAACGAGAACGCCTGGCGCAAGAACAGCTCTTGCAACAACAAATGATGCAATACAACAACCAAGCTATTCAGCAGGCGAGTGATTACCAAAGGGAGCTGCTCGCCATGAGAGGCCAATATGAGAGAGACCAACTCTTGCTTGAACAGTATGACCATGTGGGTTTCCTGTCTCGTATTAGCTTCGCGGTGAGCTGATGTCTTGAATGTAGCGTGTTAAAGCTTTGGAAGGAGAGCTGGCTGCAGGCACTGCAAATATACACGCGCAAATGGCCTCAAAAGACGAGTTGATCAAGCAGTTGCAGGACCAGGTGACACTGTGGCGGAACAAATACGAGGCGCTGGCCAAGCTTTACAGCCAGCTTAGAACAGAACACCTGGACATGCTTGCGAAATTCAAGCAAATGCAACTTAAAGCGAACTCTGCCCAAGAAGCGGTTGATCGCATGGAGCGCATGGAGCGGGACTTGAAGGCGAAGAACTTGGAGCTCGCGGACATGATTCGTGAGCGCGACCGGGCTCGCTTTGACGTCGATCGTCAGAAGTCATCGCACAAGGATGAGCTTGAGCGTTTGCGTCGGGAGCTCAACTTCGCCAACGAACGGGCAGAAGATACCGCACGATCAAAGAGTTCTGAAGTATCCAGTGTTCTCGGCAAGTACAACCGCCAACTGAACGAACTTGAAGACTCTTTAAGAGTAATGCCCTCTGCTATGGTCCCGCGAAATATTGACATGTTGACAGGCGAAACAATTTCAAATCGATGATTTATTGGTCAAACTCAACAATGCTAGTGGCGATTTGGAACACTTGCGCGAGGAGAAGGATCAAGAAATCATGATTCTTCAAGAGGGTATGGACAGCACTATCCAGCAGCTGTCGGAGGCACAGCAGGTAATGCAATTATCTTCGCCTCATATCATGACTTGACATCTTGCCCAGAGTCAAAATATTTCTGAGGAAGCGACCAATGCTCAGATCGACACGCTTATCTTGGACAACCGAAAGAAGCTGAACGAAGTAATCGGTGCGTCCATGATACACCGACCAACGTATAGTGCTTGTCTTACCACTTCGTAGACTCGATTTTGCAAGCATGCGTACACAAGGTCGACGATGCAATTTATGAGCTCGAGTCTCCTTCCCAGGCCGGAAACATCAATTCGACACCAGAATATACCCTGTCTATGATTGAAAAGGCCATCAACAATGCTACGGACTTTGCCACCATCTTCAACCTTCATCTCGGAGGCGATGTGGGCGGTGACTACGTCGATGTGATCAAGGGCGCCAATGAGTTCGCCCAGGTGCTATCAGACGTTTTGATCAACTGCAAGGGGATCACCCGGCTCGCCAATGATGACGACGCTTCCGACAAGATCGTCGCCGTCGCCAAGACGGCTGGCGATGTTGGATTACGATTCTTCCTCAACTTGCAGTCGTACAAGCTTGACTTGCTGCAGCCCGCCCAGCGAAAGGAAGTTGCCATGCGCAACAACAGTGAAGCCAGAGTAGCTCTCACCCGCTTATCAGAGATCGTTGACACGTTGGTTCCCAAGGGCTCAAAAGGCGGAGCTCTCGTGAACGCCAACGGGGACATTGGAGATATCGTTGAACAGGAGATGCTCAACGCAGCCCAGGCTATCGAGGCAGCCACCCGGAGGTTGCAAGAACTTATTTCTCGCCCACGCGACTCGTCACGGTTCAGTGCCGTGGATCTCCAAGTCCACGATTCAATTCTTTCGGCAGCGATGGCAATCACTAGCGCCATCGCCCGTCTCATCCAGGCTGCAACGGAGTCACAGCAGGAGATTGTCGCACAAGGCAAAGGGTCGAGTTCCGTACAGCAATTCTACAAGCGAAACAACAGGTGGACAGAGGGTCTCATCTCTGCTGCGAAGTCGGTCGCGTTCGCTACGAATCTGCTCATTGAAAGTGCCGATGGTGTGCTCTCTGGCACACACTCGCTTGAGCAACTCATCGTTGCCTCCAACGAGGTCGCTGCGGCCACCGCCCAGCTCGTCGCCGCATCTCGTGTCAAGGCGAACCTCATGTCAAAGACCCAAGAGCGACTTGAGCTCGCCGCCAAAGCTGTCACTGAAGCTTGCAAAGCGCTCGTCAGGCAAGTCAAGGCCGTCTCCGCGAAACAAGTACAAGAAGAAGAAGTCGACTACAAGAACATGGCTACTCTGGAGTTCAAGCGGCGTGAGATGGAGCAGCAAGTCGATATCTTGAAGCTTGAAAAGGAGCTTGGCGCTGCGAGACATCGTTTAGGTGCAATGCGGCGGGCTGGGTACCACACGGAAGAGACGGACTAATGTTTAGCTACCAACAACGGTGCCTGGTATCTGCCCCTAGTTCATTCACCTCCATCAATAATCTACATGTAATACTATCCCGGTGCGTAGGTAGATAGACATTTATTAAGTGACATGCGACGGTGCAGCGAAATCGCTGCCCAGAAGGGCTAGTCAAGAGACCAAAGCGCAAACTATAATAATGTTGTATTATTCAAGGTGAAGATCGTTGGGCACACAGTATCAACGACAGGTATCCGAATACTAGATTGTGTGGTTTATGCTGACCAGGAGGGGCGGGGATGTCCGAAGGAGCTAGGGAACGACGTGAATGCACCTGTCCGAAACGTTTAACCGACTGCCAACTGCGCCAAATAGCGGCGACTAGGCCACTGGAAGACCCTGCTTCCATATACTGCTCATGCTAACTCTGCCCAAACGTCTTCCTGATCGCGCTCACGAATCGCTTGAGCAGCACGTGGCATATCCGACATCCCCCTCGGCTGTGTATCCTCTTGTGCATCAAACAACGGCTCATCCACGAGCGGTTGGCCGAGTTCTGGGTCTTCATCTTCATCTTCAAGATCGAGGTCAAGACTACGATACCCCGCACGACGAATCGCAGATATGTCGATAGGCTTCGGTCGCGAAAATATTGACTGGCCGGATCTACCGACCTGTCAACCCTTCATAATACGTTAAAAAATCTTGACGTACTGTCTCATTACTGCAGCTAAGCGGCCAAACTGCAACACGTTACGGGCTATCAGCAACAGGGTGTCGAGCATTTCTTCCTCCTTGCTCGTGGCACCACAGCCCGCAAATGCCAGTACCAGAAGGGTGATTGCACAAAACAATGTGAGGATGAGATCGAATATGTTGTAGGGTGATTTCCAGAATTGCTGAACGTAAAGTTAGTTTTCCGATGTCGGGTATTGACTCGGGACTAGTAAAACTCACCTTTCCAAAGGCGACGAAACGAGCACCCACTTCAAGAATCATTGAAGTGTTGATGATGATTTCGAGAACGTAGAACGCAAGTCCAGGACAGCCATCGGACAGACTGAGTGCGACGGTCGTGACCGACAGTGCTGCCATCACGAGATAGAGAATAATGTATGTGCGCGAATGTACGAAACGGTTGGCGATTCCACGCGTTATTTCTTTGCGGGTAAGAGCGTATATCGAACGCGCAGGTCTGTGGTCGCAGGGCAAGTGTCAATGGGGTTCGGACTCGTGCACAATAGACACGAACGTCGGCTCGGAAGGCAGCGTCCCCGCTGCATCGTTGTAGGTGTCCAGTGTCTCAGGCATGGCCGAGGTGCGTGACTGCTGTAGTTTGTATCATGACTGTGGCAGCGCCAGAACTGCCTCGAGCTTGGAGGGTGGTTGACCAAAACAAGCGCAAACACTCCTAGGACCTAGGTCGTCGGTCCACCGACCGGAAAAATACACAGTACACGTCCAGCGTCCTTGATAGGTCCAAAAGGCTCCTGAGCAGTCTCGAGCACACCTGCTGGCCTCCCAATAGAGTGGTACAAACGCGGTGGTGCTACGACCACAACCAAGGCACGTGCGGATGACTCAGATGTTTACTCTTGTTTGTCACGATACCTAATCCATGGGAGTTGGCCATTCCGTAGCTAGTGCCGACACTCTCAATCTCATTGTCATCGTCCACATAGAATCTAGCCAAGATGGGTGGCGGAGACTTGAATATGAAGAAATCCTGGCACCCGCTCCTCCTGAAGAATCAGGAGCGGGTCTGGCTGGAAGAAAAGAAAGCTGTAAGTATCACCTCCCTACTGCTTGTCACTCAACCAACCAACGTCCCCTCCAGCTGGAAGAGAAGAAGAAACTTGATCAGCTGCGCAAGGAAAAGGAGGAGGAACGCCAGCTGCAGGAACTTCAGCGCATGCAAGAGGAGCAAACAGGAAAGAAAAGAACCGAGAAGCTAGAATGGATGTACACCACCCCAGCGACAGGTAGCAACCAGAACCCTAATGACCTGGAGGACTACCTCCTTGGAAAGAAGCGAGTGGACAAAATACTGACCGCGGATGAGAACGAAAAGGCACGCCGCATTCTGAGCTTTTACGTTTTTCTCTCTGACCTGTGTCCAGTTGGGAGCCTCCCACAAGAACTTCATCGCCGTCCAGAATGCCAACACTATCCGAGATATCGCCTCGAAAGTTCGCGAGGATCCGTTACTTGCGATGAAGCAACAGGAGCAGGCTGCTTACCAGTCACTGATTTCTAATCCCCTTCGTCTTCGTGAATTGCAGGAACGAAACGGTATCAAGTCGAAGAAGAAGAAGGAGAAGAAGCGGGAAAAGAAGGGTAAAGAAAAATCAAAGCGCACCGAACATCATACACGGGGACGGACACCCTCGCGAAGTGTTAGCCCAATGGGCGATCGGAGGAGTTCCTCTCGTTCATACGAGCACTATGACCGTGATTACGCAAGGCGTTCACCCAGTCCTTATTCCCGTCGTCCTCGGTCGCCTATCCGATCTCATCGCAACAGCCGTAGGAATGAATACATTTCACGAAGGAGTCGAAGTCACAGTCCCGAGTTACATCACAGACGCCGAGATGATCGCGCTCGTACGTGGGTTCACTCCGATGAATCTGATGACACTTGGCGGAACTATTCGAGAGGTGAGGGACGTGGGGGTCGATACGCCAGTGATTCGAGGAAGCGCCGACGAAGTCCTAGTCCCGTCAACGACGTTGCGAAGCGTTCGCGAATGACACCTCCACAATCTCGTTCTCATCCAGCGGACTCGACCTCGAAACTCACCAACAATGCCGAGGAGCGTGCGGCACGGTTAGCTGCCATGCAATCCAATGCATCCACTGTGGAGGCCGATCGACAAAAACGTTTACTGGAGCTATTAGCAAAGGAGAAGGCAGAGTTGGAAGCCGAAAACGAACTTAGGTCAAAGTCAAAAGGTATGGGAGGCTTTTTGAGCCAGGAGCAGAAGAAGGTGTTTGGTGGTGAGGGAGGTCTAGAAGATCGAATCAGAAGAGGGCGTGGCGGCCTCGCTGTTGATGCGGACTGAGAATCATTGCGGTACTGTCCTTGATTTGCTTTCTCGTGTGTACGTTCGTTGCATTAGCATTTTGATCGCGGTCGGTATCCTCGGACTCCAGACTTCATATGCGTGAAGAATTGCAAACTTTTTCACTAACTAAACAATCAGCTACTCCGATGTAACGTATCCACGACCATGGATCTACAATTCCAATCGGTGCAGTCTGTAGGAATGTTGGCGAGCATTTAGAATGTTTAGCGAGGGCCGTTCACAGGTAGTTCGTAAGAGAGCATCAGAACCAGAGCCTGAAAAGCAACTTCCTCCCCGCGCGCGCTGTAAAATCCCCAGGAAAAGCTAATGCCGCAGTCTCCTTCCCCGAGAATAGCTCAAGGTCCTACACCATATTATTCAATACTGATGAGACTCATTGGTTACAACGTGGCCAGACATACCTCAGCTGCCAAACGTTTTGGCTGGGAGTACTGGCGCTTGTTTTGGTTGTGTGGGATCGAAGAGAGTTTGCCCCATTGCCAGAACAGATCAAACGAAGACTTGCGCTCGGAATGCCCTTTCTCCTGAGCAACTTTCGGGTAAAAGGAATGGCTCTGGCCAGCGCGGGTCAGCTTAAGAGCCAATCGGGCGACTGTGAGATTGTTCTCTACCTTCCTCTGTCGGTGCGCCGGCGGTACCGTTAGTCCGGAAGCGAAACGAACGTGGGGTTGTTTGGTTGACCGAGCGGCCATCGATGCCAGATCGAGGTCGAAGTAGAGAAAAGAGTTTATGGTATCCAAGCAGTCTTTCAGCCAGACCACCAAACAGCGAGACTGATTTTAAACAAGTCGTCCACCGAGAGTCTCCTGAGACCGACTGCAACTTGGACGCACCAACCACAAGGAAATCCAATTATGACCGAACTATGCACATATGGGGATACGCGAATCGAGTCCGGGATCTGCGCAACGTCGGAATGAATATGCTACATGGATGGTCCTATGGTAGTGGGGGGGAGCAGCATCGCAGCTTCGTTGCGAACCGCGGGGCCGCGCTTGCGGAGATGACTACGTACGATAAGGGCAAAGTCCTGGCCGCCGCAATGAGCCAACGTGACAACACAGCTAGGGTTAGACCTTACAATGACCAAGTGGTCGAATCCAAGTCGCATTTGGGTGCTGTCTCGGCCAATCATTTGAGAAACTACTGTACGCAGGTTGGCCGTGCAGTCATCCTCTGGGATCGTTGACTATGTACTGCAGTCAGTTGGACAAATAGGTGAAGACATGTGTTGCAATCTGACCAGAGAAAATGAGACGGGGACCGAGTTAACGCGAGCTAGTAGCATGTCAGCTTCAAGGTCAGCCTCCTCGGTAACTTGTTCCTTTAGCTATGAATTCAGACCTCTTCTCTGTACTAACCGGGGTTCCGCACCATCATGTTCGTGGCACTCGACAACGGCCGGGCACGGGTTGCTCTATAAGGATGGTACCTTCGGCAACGCAGAACTTGATAGTTCGGGAGCCTCATATACGGTGCGCTTGGGACGGTATTCTTGGAGTATAGCTGTTCGTAAGGAGTGGGGATTTATAGGCAGGTGCGAAAGGGAAGACGTGGGGTCAAAATGGACGAGAGGAGAGAAAGGGATGGGTCGAACAGCTGTCTTGAACCAGTTTTGAGTTTCTCTGCACGTTTCGGAGGCATGCAAGGCATATCTTGCCAATTTGAAAGACCGCGTTGTGGGAGAGACTTGCCAGGATCTCCGCTGTCTGGTTTTGGTTGGGAGATTACCTGTCTGTCGACGGTGTGGGTCAAGTTCAGGGTGGTAAGTTCTTAAATCCTGTCACCAGACGTTACTGCTTGCATTCAATTGATTCCAAAGGCGGAGGCGCAACAGTTAGCTGATTCTATTCACCATCTCCACCTAAGACGGAAATGAGAATTCATGGTGTGACCCAGAGAGATTTCTGTCACCTTACTGGTTTCCGGTACCCAACCCAAGCAAGTTGAGGCAACTAAGTTTTTTTTTCTTCTTCGGCACACAGCATGCCAAAGCTCCCATTCGTTCGGGCGTCGCCTTGCCTAGCCATTTTCATGTACATACCCGGTAATAGGTCTGACCTTGCATTGGTTCTTCTCCTCCAGAAACCCGTTTTCTCACTGAGTCCGAGTCTGATCTCTGGAAATCAGCCGTACCAGTGATTTATCACGTGACCCCATGGCTGCGGTAAGGAGCCAAGGGCGTATCATGGTTAGCCAAATAAATCCATTCATTTATCATACGTACTTTGCAAGAAAGTTATTCCGTTCGGGATTCCGGGCATGTCTGGGTGGGTGTGGGAACACGGCATGCTGCGGCAATGTTGTGGCGAAGATTACTTACTTAATACTAGTCCTTATCATCTATGTTTATGTCAGTTGCATGGTGGTGTTGATTGAATTGACCGTAGTGGGAGTACCTGATCGGTTACACAATGTCGAGGCAAATAGCCTGAGGGTAGAAGATGAATCGTCCCAGATCGTTTCGAAAGGGTAATGTGCTAAATCAAAGGGAACATACAGAAAAGGAAGCATGTTTATTCCCACGAGTTATCGGGGAGCCTATGTAGTTGAGCAAGCTCGCCAGTCCAAGGTGACTAGTAGTACCACCAGTTTGTTCAGCTTTCGGAGACTGCTCGCGAATAAAAGCTGCACTTAGTACAGGGCCCACGGGACGGCGTGAAGCGACCTTTCAGGTACTCGCAGTCTCGCAGTTCGACGTCCTGGCCAACTTACAGCTGCCTCTGCGAGGACCCCTCCGCGACTAGCGGCAACTCTGCACTTGTACAGTTATGCTCTTTCGATGGCACGTTTCACACACTCCTCCCCTCAAATCGTTTCGCGCGCCCTCAGCATTCAGTCAGGTAAACATTGCGACCCATCGCGCTCTCACCGCTACCAACAAGAGCCAGCATCTTCGGATTGTCTCACCTCCACCGGCGTACTTCAGGCTGCACACTCGTCCTTGGACATGGCGGGCACTCTGGCTTGTACCTATTATTGGCGTGGTGGCTGTTTATCTCTTTCCAGATCCCCAGATACCTCTACCTTCCGTCTTCTCGTCTCCCACCCTGATTCGTTATCCAGAGCGCCGGGACAACACTCGTCAATTCAGTGACCAAGACACGATTGGCTCATCAGCAGAGCATCAGCACTCACTTTACCTCCGGATAATTGGGGGTTTACAAGACTTCATCTGGGAACCCAATTTAACAGCCAGACGGTTCATACACCTATTCTACTTGTTTGTACCTGTCATAATCACTATACCGATGCTACTGATCGGGAGTCCGGATAAGCAACTGCAAGGTGATCGATGGGGTGCTGTGTGGTGGTACGATTTTCTTGTTAAACGAATGCAAGCCGCTGGTCCGACGTGATTGATATACATTGATCCACTTGCTCTTTTATCAACCATCTATAGCTTGCTCAATGGGCAGCATCATGTGCCGATCTTTTTCCGTCTTGCTTTGCGACAGACTCGGAAGGACACATTCACAGGGAACACCTCATCCATTAGCATACACGAAGGAGGTTACAGAAAGAGTCTTCCAGAAACCAATTCAAGATGTATTAGAAGAATTCGACGAAATTCCGATTGGAATGGGAGCGATTGCGCAGGTAGGTTCCTGGGCTGTCAGTCGTGGATGGATATTCCCATTTTGTAACCATGGGTATACAAGGCTGTCCTGAAACAAGATCTTCTCCCACCATCATATCTGGGGCCCAAGCGTCATTCCAAGTCTGCCGCTGGGTCTCTGGCCCCTGTCATACTGCAGGACCCTCCACCATCAGTCCCCACCGCATCTGCTGCAATAAAGGTCCTCCACCCTCGAGTTGCCTGTATGTTCGCACGTGATCTCGCGATTATGTCTTTCTTTGCCAACATCATTGTGCTCCTCCCTGGAATGGGGTAGTTATCTCTTCCCAAGGAGGTTGATGTGTTTGGTGGAATGATGTACCACAACTTGATCTTCGCAGTGAGGCCGAAAATCTCCTTGTCTTCGAGCGTACCTTTGCATCGCAAAATGTGCCGGTAACCTTCCCCCGTCCCCTCAAAGTCTTTTCTACATCTGATATCATGGTGGAGGAATTCGAACATGCCATATCATTGGAAATTTTCTTAAAGAACGGAGGGGAACCTTTCGATGGACAAGTTGCTACCATCGGTCTCGACACATTTCTAGTATGTAGAGAGCACCAGCTGTGATATCGTCCTGACAACATTTACCAGAACATGCTTCTGTTGGACAACTTCGTTCATTCTGATCTTCACTCGGGAAATATCATGATCAAGTTCACGCGGCCACTCACTACTCGGGATTTTGTACGCCACATGTTTAACGCTCTTCTTTCTCGACACGACGAGAGTGACATGGCTGCCCGAGTCCCAACAGGGGCAGATGTGACTGCATCGAAACTTAAGCAGCTCAGCAACTCGCCTGAAGAGTGGCAGGATGAACTACAGCACATCTCGAATGAAGGGTATATTCCGGAAATTGTGTTTATCGACGCTGGCTTGGTTACAATGCTCAACTCGACGAACTGGAAGAACTTCCTTGATCTTTTCCATGCCGTTGCGGAATTCGACGGGTATCGTACTGGCCAACTCATGGTGGAACCCTGTCGGAGTCCGGACTTGGCTATTGACACAGAAGTGTTTGCTCTGCCAGCGAAGACGCAACATATCGCGTTAAACGTGAAGCGCAAGACGTTCTCTCTCGGTCAAATCAAAATATCGGATATTCTAAATGATGTGCTAAAGGTGGTTCGGCAACACCACGTGAAGCTGGAAGGTGACTTTATCAACACAGTGATATCCATCCTTTTACTTGAAGGGATTGGACATCAGTTGGATCCGAGTTTGGATCTGTTCAAAGGCGCGTTACCTATTCTGAGGCAGCTTGGGAGACAAATGACTACTCAGAATTTGATTTCCCATAAACCTTCGGGCAACTTTGGAGCATTATTGAAAGTGAGTACTGTCACGAGTATACTTATTAGCAGCTGAGAATATGTTTTTCGCAGGTTTGGATGTGGCTTGAGGTGAGGCAGCTGGCTTCTGCTACTCTTGTGAATATCGATGACCTAGTGAGGTATGATTTGTAGGTGTGCACTTTGCGAGGTGGTGAGGCGGTTCTCACTTCTCTCTGAGGCTGGTCCCAAGCATCTAAAAACCGGCATTTTGCGTGAAGGACAGCATGACCACGTAGATTATTCCAAATTCAATGGATGGTATAGACCAAAGGAGTTGTAGCATAGTTGTCGCGCAAGACCGGTTGACTTCAGTATGCGCCGTCCCGACTTAGTATTTAAGACAAACGTCCAGTGTCACGATGTGTCCTCACTCAAGCCGTCGTCTGCCAAATGGCGTCCCCGCTGCTCACTACCAACTTACCCGATCTCACATTGGCTTCGAGAGGGAAAGTACGTGACATCTACACTACTTCGTCTGAAGACCACCTTTGTTGCAACAGATGGGACATCTGTGTACGATGTCATCCTTAGGAACGTTCGTGGCTCTCTTCCTGCCATCGTCCGCCAACCAGCTCAAAGATCGATCTGTTCCGTAGGACATTCCAGATTGAAAGGGGAAGCTGCTGACGAGCATATCCTTGTTTTGGTTTCGAAAGCTGCAACATATCGTCCCGAATAACCTCACCACAGCCGACATTGACGAGGTGCGGGAAGAGGTGAAGAAATACAGGGACCAGCTCGAGGGACGCACAATGCTCGTGAAAAAAGCAAAGATCATTCCCATAGAAGCCATCGTCTGGGGATACCTCACTGGTGCGATGCATCCTCACCGTGCAGTCGTTTGTACACCACATCTCACAGTATGATCGAATTAGGCTCGGCATGGGGAGAGTACAAGAAATCTGGCACGGTGCATGGAACCCGTCTGAGAGAAGGTATGGAGGAGTCCGAGAAGCTGGATGAGCCTATCGTCACACCATCCACCAAAGCTGGGCAGGGGGCTTACGATGAAAATATATCCCCAATAAAAGGTCTTTTCCTCTCTGTCTATTATAGGAATGTCGCTTATGCCCACTTCAGCTGCTCAACTTATTGGTGAGGAACTGTATGCGTGGGTTGCCGGGATTGTGCTAAACCTGTACAAGACGGCCGCGGTGCATGCTCTGTCGTCCGTTCTGATTCTGGCGGATACAAAATTTGAGTTTGGTCTCGTTCTTTCATCGAACAGATCAGAGGAGCTTATCCTTGTGCACGAGTTACTTACCCCTGACTCGTCGCGATACTGGCCACTCGCAGGTTATTCTCCAGGGAAATCCCAGCCAAGTTTCGACAAGCAGTATGTGCGGGATCATCTGACGGCAGCTGGCTACCAGATGGGTTTCGAGACTGGCCTGAATGGAAATGGGGAGGGGTGGGGCATTAGTGAAACCATCATTGTGGAAACTCAGGCGAAGTACAGGGCTGCTAAAGAAATGTTGGAGCACTCCTGAAGACATCCACTAGTAATGAACAAATGAGGGGAAAGTCGACCCCGAGACTCTTCACTGGCAATCCACTGACGAAGACTATGCTCTGCTCGACACCCTACACTGCTTCCATTTTCCAATCATCAACAGGCTTCTCGTGGAATTCGGCCCAATCTGTTGCACTTATCATCACGAAAAGCGGTCTGTTCTCCCGAGCTTCAAGCGCTCGTCTGACAAGACGCAATGGGAACCACATCCGGTTTGAGATCACCGGGAGGCCTGAGGTTCAGTGAATGAGAAGCCATAAGGCTTATCCCGACTCGACTGCAAATTAGGTCCCAGTTTAATTATAGGTCTTAAGCTACAGATAGGAATACAGGCTGGTTTGTGTGATACGGCAACTGGCGCTCCACATGTGGCTGACATCCGTGACTCTGTTGTGTTAGATCCAGCACGTACTGACTCGGATTCTTCTCCACCATGCCAGACATCGCCAGCATAATTCTTCCGCATCTTCACAACATAGAGCCTGGTGCACAGTTCACTTTCAGTCTGCCCATCGTTACTTCCTCTGCAGGATCCACATACTATGCAAAACTCGGCAACATTGCTGAATCGGATCAATACATCGGAGAGGCAGAGTCCCTCCAAGCCATTCACAATGCTGCCCCAGGCTTGGCACCCAGGTTGCTCGCATGCGGAGTAACCAGTGGTGATTCAAACGAAGTGGCTGGCCGGCCCTACCTCCTTTCTGAGTACAAGGATATGGGATCCTTGTCAGAGAAGTCAGCGGAGCTCCTGGGTAAAAGACTTGCGACGGAACTTCACACTTTCAAAAGCAAAAATGGCTATGGATTCGATGTTCCGACCTACTGCGGGGCAACCAGGCAGGAGAATGGATGGTTTGAAACCTGGGAGGAGTGCTACAGTTCCATGATCGAGAATCTCTTATTCAAGCTCAACGTTAGACGTGAGAACACGGTGTTGATTGCCAAGGGCGAGGAGGTGAGATCAAGGTAGGTTGTATGTAGTAAATCTGGCGGGCGGTGCGCTCATTGCGAAGAGTTATACCGTGGTTGCTCCGTCCGTTGAGGATAGAACCAGTCCTCCTGCATGGTGACCTCTGGGTATGTTATGGGAACAAGCTCCTTGCACACTTGACGACCCCGAACTGCGCAGAGTGGAAATACGGGAGTTGATCGCATCAACGGACAGCCAGTAATATTCGACCCTTCCTCATACTTTGGGCACAATGAAGCCGAGTGAGTAAAAATACGCAAGACCAAGTCACCAATCTGAAACTTTACAAAGCCTTGCCATTGCTCGAATTTTCGGGGGGATTCCAAGCACATTCTTCTCCAGCTACCACAAACATATGCCAAAGAGTGAACCTGTGGAGCAGTACGATCTACGAGCTGACCTGTACGAGCTCTACCATTACCTCAACCACACAGTGCTATTTGGTGTGAGTAGACACAGCGGTTGAAGTGACTCTGACGATGATCTTCGATACAGGGAGGGTATGCCAGTAGTGCACTTTAGGGTCTAGCGTGGACAAGCTTCACCCGGGTAACCCGTGGGTAGACACCTGCAGGTGTACGTGCAGGTTGGGTGTTGGTGGGTACAGGTACCCAAGGGATGTACACCCGGGTCGGGTACAGGTCGGGGGGTCCCATTACTGCAGGTGCCCGGGTGTGCCTGTGGGTGTGTAGTATGTACGATATTGGATCAATTACCTTAATGAACATGTTACATGAGCACATGCAAGCACCAAAGCCACAGGCACGACGACACTGCTTGTCGGCCCCACTGAGGCTCGGGCCAGCAATCTAACTCAAGGCCGTGTACGCTTAACTTCATCCTTATCATTCCTTACTTTTTCCTCCATTTCTGTACCTTCCTTTCCATTCCATGTTTCATCATCTCACGTACGTAGAATGGACCTTTTTTGCATATATACTGCTCGCGGATACCCACTGATCTTGTGCAGTTATGGTGAGGTGCCGTGTGTGACAGCAAGAAGGGGACTCATCGCCATCCGAGTCTGTCGTTGTCCTACAATCACCAGGTAAAGGTAGGGCAAAGCAAGGGGATCTAACTGACATTGAAGTCTGGGATTGGTCCAATGACAAGATCATTCGTACGTTCAGTTGCATCGTGAAGGGTACTACTAATTTGTTCGTTCTAATGTCTCGACAGAGGAGGCCAAGAAGATATGGTTGTCGGAAGCATGCAGTACGCAGTTACTTGGCTTACCTGCTGTGGTGGGTAACTCAGTGATGATAGCGGTTGCTGGTCAAGAGTGAATTAGAACTCAGATGACTGAGTCTGAAAGCTATATACG
>JBBPRR010000376.1:0-25424 GCA_038093115.1 Hortiboletus flavorubellus
TAAGTGTGTAAAATTTTTTAAACTCAGACATAATGTTTATATATGGATTAATATTTGTGTGACCAAATACAATATTACCAAATATTAGCTAATTTTATCAAGATCCCACCTTATTCACCAAAAGTAAATAAACTATTGCAATGGACCTGTCATTTTAAAATGCCATAGCCACTGGGCCAAATCACATGACCCAGGGACCAATGTGTAGCTAGGAGAGTGTACATGATTTTGTTTTGTCTGACTAATGTTAAGTAAGATTTCCACAGGTGATTGTAGTGCACTTTGTGCACTAGGTTGGGGTTAGATATTGCAACAGTTTTTGGAGTCACTGTATCTAGCTCACACCTGCCTTAGTAGAGACCCATTACAAGAGCCTAGCCTTTGACCTTCCTTTCACTTGCATGCAGGGGAACCTCATCTTAAGAGACTCCTTTTGCCTTCATTCACACACTCATTGATTTGTCCCATGCTATCCTGCTCCAATAAGGCTAGTTCACACTCAACATTAACACTGCTCATCTGACATGCATTATACTTCCACTAGAAGCAGTTCCTGGATTTATGCTTCAACTAATGGAATTCTAACAAGTACCTTGAGCTTAGTAGATTTCTTGTATATTATACTAACCATTCTCATATACAATCAAGTTGGTTCCTATATAACAACTACAAACAAGCACTTGATATCATCAAGTCATATATGGCAAAGCTAGTGACTAGAGGAACATTTACCAATAAGCTTGGTAATGGAAGAGGTTCTGGGATAACTTGAAGTACTATAGGTTTCAATGGTCCATAATGATTGTTAGTAGATGTCTAGTGCCAGTGAGGTACTGGCACCATTCCTCAAGAGCTTGTATGACTGCAGGAAGTTCTTGATCATAGATATTATAGTTTTGCTCAGCTGGAGCAAATGTCTTGGAGTGATAGGCACATGGGTAAAGATCTCCATTGTCATCTTGTGCATGAGCACTACTTTAAATGTCACCAGGAAAACATCAGTCATGACAAAGAAGAAGTGGTTGATATCTGAATATTGAAGGACAGGATGTTTGAGGAAAGCTTTCTTGAGACGTATGAATGACACCTCGTGATTGGGAAGCCACTACCATTGGACATTCTTTTTTGTAAGAGAGAGGAGGGGTTGGACAATGTTGGAGAAATCAAGGATGAACTTCTGGTAAAAGTTGCAGAATTCCATGAAAGATTGTACCACATGGATAAAAGTCAGGGAGGTCCATTCATGAATGATGCAGAGTTTGACTGGATCCATAGAGACTCATTCCTTTCCCACTATCAAGCCTAAGTATTCAGCTCGAGAAGTGTTGAACATACACTTCTCCAGTTTTACTCCAAGCTTATATTCTTGTAGTTGCTGAAGCATCAATTTGACATGGGCCCAATATTCTTCATTAGTGGAGTGAACCATGAGGTCATCCATATAGATAATCAACCATCCTTTGGCAATATAGTCAGCAAAAATGTAATTCATGAATGTCTAGAAGATTGGCAAGAAATTATATTGACTGAAAAACATGACAGTGGGTTCAAATAGCCTCAGGGGAGTAGTGAAGGCGGCTTTCCATTGGTCTTCCTCCTTTATTCATATATTGTTATATCCCCATTAAATATCAAGCTTGGTGAAGAAACAAGAGTGCTTTAGGGAACCAACAAGGTTGGAGATGTGAGAAAAAAGGTAGGTATTCCTAATGGCATAAGAATTAAGGTACTAATAATCCTAGCAAGGACAATAGGTTCCGTTCTTCTTTGAAATCAAGAAGAATGGTAATACCTGTAGAGACTTGGAAGGAATGATTTTTTCTTCCTTCAGATTTTCATCAATAAAGCCTTTCAATGTCTTCATCTCTTTTGAGTTGAGAGAGTAATTCTTTGCTCATTTGGATATAAGGGATTCATCAAGCTCAATGATATGGTTGAAGGGATGGTGAGAAGGTAAAAGGACACCTTTGGACTTGGTGAAGATGTCATGGAAGGGTTCATACATAGGAGAAAGAATAACAGTCTTCATCTCTTGGTTTGCAGCTATGGTAGTAGATACTGTTGTTTGTCTGACAGTAAAGATATCAGATGTAGAAGTACATATACCTGACAGCTTTGAGAAATTGGATAATAAAGTCATCCAGGCAGTAATGGTAGTATTGATGTATATATCAATGGGTGATCTCCTTCCCTTTGAAAATAAAGAAAAACTTGTTAAGAATGCTGATAATTTTTATGGTCCAATCAATATTATGGTTGGTATCTTTTAACCAAGGAAGTTCAAGTATGACATTGTTGTTTCTGCAAGAGATAACATAGAACATTCATTGTTTGTGATGGTCCTTAATTTTTAAAGTTAAGAAGATGGTTCATCATATAAAACTGTTTTTGTTGTTGGTTCCATCCATGTTATTGGCTTGTAAAAGTTTGACCAATTTATTACATTACCATCCTATCCTATGGACAAGGCAGGCATTGACAAAGCATCCTGTTGTCCCATTGTTGATAAGAGCAAACATTTCAGCAAATTTTCAGTTTGCATCAATGAAAGAAATGGAAAATTTAACAGATCATGGATCTTTTCCAGATGCAAATACGGGTGCAATGCCTAGGGGAAATATAGATGCTGAGGCTATTCTCCCATTTAAAAACCCTAAACTTTGACATGAGCTACTTTTTATCATCAGACATGGATCCATTGTCATTTTCTTCATCATTCATATTTCCATAAACAATGTTAAAGGAATGGATTTTTTTTTTCTGAGATGTCCAGCCTCTTGATATATTTCAAAAAAGGATTGGAGGCTGGGATATGTATGTGAGTGAAACAAATTTGAAAGAGGGAGCATTATAGTAAAGGACAATTAGTGATTCCTAGATGAGGATGTTTATTGATATGACATCTGATCTTGTAGCAAATAAAATAGTTGTTGTTACAAAGGTGTTATGCATGTTGTATTGAAGTAAGATGGATAACATCCATATTCATGACATGAGGGTCATGACAAGAGAAGGATCCTCCAGGGAGAATATAGTGAGTATTGCTGGTCCAAAGTCATTTTAGACTGGCTGTCAGATCATAGAATTTTGAGGCTTTATCAAGCTATCTTTTGGCCATAGTGGGTTTTTTGGCTAGAGCTGTTATCCTGAAGGTGAGGTTGGCACTGACTGCTTGCTTTAGCAAATCCTTGAGGACATTTTCATCTGTGATATTACTACACCTGGCCTTAGATTCAAATTCAGATCAGAATTGGTGAAAGTTGCCATTGAAGAGCTTTTCTTCCATTTTTATATTAGTAAGGGCTGAATGTGTCCTTCTAGTTGAATCAGTGGGGATAAAAACTTGAACAAAGACTCCTAGGACCTTTTGGTACATTTTTTTGGTAGCCAGAAAGTTTTCATTGTCCAACATCTGAAGCCATCCTTCCAAAAAGGTGGCCTTTTGTCCTTTGCACATTTTATTCAGGAAAATGAGCAGTTGTACTTGCTTCAGTATTCCAAGGTGGATTTTGAAATATCCCTCCATCAAATAAAGTCATCTTTGAGTGTCTAGATTCTCTTCACTGAAGTCTTTGAAAAGACCAGCTTTGGCATCAACATGATTGTTGTTAGCTATATCATTGTTGTTATTGTCAATTTTAGAATTAAGTATTTGGAATTAAGAAAAGTGAAAGAAATTGGATCACAATAGAAGGGAAGAGAAATTGATAGAGATACTTCTTGAGTAGAAGAAGAAAAGGGCTCATAAGGGAAGTCTTAAATTCCTTTGGTAGAAGTGGAGACAATCTGAGTGTGAGAAATAGGAGATGATGAAGGGAGGGAAGAGATCCTAGCTAATGAAGAGTGCTGGGAGGGTAGCATATACTATATGTGAAGCCTGGTATATGTCAGCTTAGTGGCAGATGAGAAGAACTTGTTTTTGAACTAGGGTGAAGTAAATGGCATGGAGATTGATGTTCTCTCAGTAGCTGTTGAAGTGGTTGCTCGCAAGAGTTGGTTTTCTTTATCTTCCTGTCATTTAACTTTGGTAACAAGGTGAAACAACCTAAAGCTCTTTCTGAGGCTGCTTGCTCTTGAATACACTTGGCAGCTAACTTCTTGAGAACATAGTTTAGGGGAATCCCACATAAGAATAGGAAAAGGGAAGTGAGTCAGCCAGAGGAGCAGAAGGGAAAACTCCAAGGAGGGCAAGACTAGGGAGCCTTGGCCACTGCTTGGGGGCTTTATATACTACATAAAGTATGTACATGTTGTGCATAGATCTATAGATAAGATGAGTCCCTGAACATGTGTGCAATACATATATCAGTACAGCCATGGAATGGAAGCATAACATGAGGGGAAAGCATGGAAAGAAGCAAGAATATGAGGAGGGGGGATGTAAATAATGAAATGGAAGCATAACCCTGACCATGAGGGTGTGGCAGAGATCATAGATTAATAAATGATTATAAATGAAGAAGCATGGATGTGGCAGCACATGAAAGGCATGAGGAGGGGGCATGGATTAGGAATGGAAGAATAATATATGATCAGAAGAGAAGGCATAGCCATACCACAGGGTGAAGAGGTGAGGAGGTGAGGAGGTGAGGAGGTGAGGAGGTGAGGAGGTGAGGAGGTGAGGAGGTGAGGAGGTGAGGAGGTGAGGAGGTGAGGAGGTGAGGAGGTGAGGAGGTGAGGAGGTGAAGAGGTGAAGAGGTGAAGATGTGAAGGGTTGGAGGGGTATCCTGTGATATGGTGAAGGTGTGAAAAGGTGACATGGTGACATAGTGAAGAGGTGAAACATAAGAGGGTGGTCCAGACCATCCTAAAGATTAGATAGAGATTGCCAGCAATCAGCAGATAAGAGTTATCACATATCTAATGTGAGTTGATTGCACTCTGAGTGCATAGATAGCTTGATTGTGCATGCCCAGTGCAATTGATAAGGAAATTGCACCTGTCCAAGGTGTCTGATAAGGAGTAGCACCTATCCTGGGTGCTTGATGAAGGGGTGGCACCTGTCCAAGGTGCTTCATAAGGGAATCTACCCTTGGGGAAGTGAAGAAAATAAAAAGATAAATGCATCAAGCATAGTTGCAAGTTGGCAGCTGTTACACAAGGCAGTCAAGGTTGAAGGTTCTTCAATAAAAAAATATGATGATGGAATTGTTCTGCTATTAGTTAGTAGGGGCAAAAGACAGTTCTTTTGTTAATGCTAAGCATGAACTATGTAGCCTTATCAGCATAGGATGGCATGGAACAAATCAACAAGTGTGTGAATGAAGGTAAAAGAAGTCATATGCATGACATTTCAGTGACACCTCCAGCCCTCCAGGCACAATTCCACTCTTTCAAGAGTGATCTCCAGTCTGTTCTTTTCTAATATGTATCTCCACTCCTTTGGATCTCTGTACTTTGACTCTGTCCCTCTATTTCCTTTCTTACAATATTCCTTTGTTCCCATTTAGTATTAGCTCCACTTTTCAGTTACCTCCAACCTGTGCATGCACAGCTCCAGCATTTGTGTCATTAAAGTACAACACTGGCTTTTTTATCTTCCATCCTTTGTTTCCAAAATCTATTACCAATTCTATGTACCTCTGATGTATTTAAGCTCCTAGATACTCACTGTATCAGTAGCTTGATTATCAACTGGAATAACTCCTATCTTCCTTCCTCACTATCTCTGCTCTGCTCCGAAATATAGGACACAAATAACAGCAAGGGCACAGCATATAAGCTGAAGCCAATAGTCCTATTTCACCCGCACAAACTCCAGAGTTCTGGAGTTCTCTTAGGACCACAGAAATCAAGAATCTCTTTGGTTTCCATCAAACCATTCTTGACATTGCAAGACATATCAACCATAGAATAATGGTCAAAAGACAAAGACATACAGTTCACCACTATGCTTCATTTCAGCAGTACACTCCATAAAGCCATGTTAGCATGCCAGTACAAAATACCTATCTGTTCAAAGACTTGAATCTTGTCATTTTCAGTAGCTTTTGTAGTACTCCAATTTGACATGTATGTAACAACTACAGTATGGTGCTAGGACACTTCTCAAGAGCATTCTGATTTCTGAAATGCTCAATGTTAACAACAGGAATAAAATAAGGGGTTGCCAAGTCACTTTGCAAAGAAATTTCCATTTATATTGTGCAAACAAGCAAGGAATAAAACAGCTTCATTGGCCAATTGTAAATGGATAAGTAGCTATAATGTATCTTGTTATGAAACAAATTTTGAGAGAGTATGGTGGACATGCATGACTAAGTCTTCAAGCAAGTCCATGATAATTCAAGGCTGGCATAAAGTAATCATATGTAGTGTTTGATGAGAAGGTACACATCAAATGGTGTAGCAAACTGGTTTTGCAAGTAATTTATATATAAAATCTGATGGGAAACCCTTGATAAATTGCTGTTGCTACTAATCCATATGTACAATTACATTTTGTAAGGCACATTACACCTTGACCATCACTTGAACACTAAATAATAATTGTCAATACCATAATTAATGGTACAGTTTCAAATATTTCAAACTAACAGCAATAACTGGCTGCACCAAAGAACACATCCAAGTAAACCAGTATGGATTAGCATGGTATTGGCAAGCTTGTCCTTGTCCTAAGTCACAGCCAGTTCTTTCATGAAATCTTAAAGGATAACATTAGTAGAATGGAAGTGAAAATGAGAGTTTATATACTGAAGACATCAATTGCTGACCTGCATCAAAACATTTGGATGTGGAACCATAATACAGTATTATATAGTAACTCCAAAAACTGTTGCAGTACCTAATCCCAACCCAGCACACAAAGTGCACTGCAATCACTTGTGGAAATCTCGCTTAACATTAGTGAGACAAAACAAAATCATGTACACTCTCCGAGCTACACATTGGTCCCTGGGTCATGTGATTTGACCCAGTGGCTATGGCATTTTAAAATGACAGGTCCATTGCAACAGTTTATTTACTTTTGGTGAATAAGGTGGGATCTTGATAAAATTAGCTAATATTTGGTAATATTGTATTTGGTCACACAAATATTAATCCATATATAAACATTATGTCTGAGTTTAATAAATTTTACACACTTATCAATTTCCAACCACTATCATTATATAATCTTTTTTACCATTCAAAGGAATACCATCTTTTCTATGCTTGATGCAGGTTACTCCATGCCTTTACCATATCCACACTCTACTTCAAAGAGTGTTCTGAAGTCCAGAAGTCCATTGGACATTTCCCAACCAAGCTTTCTCCAAATTATATTTGTCATGCTATTCATTTCATTATCATTTTCAAGGTAAAAAATGTCATTCAAGTGATCAAGCCACTTGCCAATATAATCAATCAAGCCCTCTCCTCCAATACAATCTGCTAGCACTTGAAAAAGTCTGGCATAAAAGCTGTAGCAAAAATAAAACAGCCTCCTTTCTCTATCAAGTATCATAAAACTTGTCTGAACATTATCCATGTCCACAGGGACTGAACTGTGGAGGACTAAAAGAAGATAGGAAAGTTCAATGAGACCAAAATTGATCACCTAGGGTCAGATGGGCATGAAAAAAGCCATATAAAAGGTTTAATAATAGATTGGTAGAGAAAACCATCAAGATTAAGGAAAGATGTGTAATGGTGTGAAGGTGTATGATTTTCCAGGGTATTTGATATGTTACCAAGTAGGATGGATGAGCACCCATATCTTTATATTTTGAAGGATAAATTATTAAATATCCTATAGAATTGTAGTTTTAATCCTTTTAATATAATTTTTCAACAAGACAATAATTCCAAGCACACCTGCAGGAACTGAACTAATGGCTAGAAGTGTAATATTTTGTGGCTATGGTATTGCCTGCATAGTCTTCCAACTAAAATCCCACTAAATATCTGAGGTTATTTTAAAAAAATACATGTATCATCCTAGTGGCGTTAAGAGATTATATGATGATAGGAGTTAGAAATTAATAACTGTGTGAACTTTTTTAAACTCAGACATAATGTTTATATATGGATCAATGTTTGTATGATCAAATATTACCAAATATCAGCTAATTTTATTAAGATCCCACCTTACCCACTAAAAGTGAATAAATTGTTGCAATGGACCTACCATTTTAAAATGGCCATATCTTCACAGCCACTGGGCCAAATCACATGACCCAGGGACCACCCTGTAGCTAGGAGTGTGTACATGATTTCATCTGACTAATGTAACTAATGCTAAGCGAGATTCCCACAAGTGATTGCAGTGTACTTTGTGCACTGGATTGGGGTTAGGTATTGCAATAGTTTTTGAAGTCATTATATGAGATGCCAGACATTTGATTTAAGATTTGGATTTTTACTATTTTCCATGGTTCAAATGCTTAGCTAATTAAGAAACATATAGACTCTAGTGTCTAGTATTTACCACTATTTGTTCTTATTTGTTCACTCACACATTATGGAGAAACAAAATGATTTTTTTCAATATAGTTTTCTTATTACTTACAAATATATGAAAACCCATTTTCTTAATATCACTTTTACCCTTAAGTCCTTAGCCAAGTCTTAAAGAAGTGAATGGAGCATGTGACCTTGCACAACATGAGTCATTGCCAAGCCAAGGGCTATTTTTAGTTTATTGTCAGTTATTTTCTGATAGAATAAGTCAAAGTGAGTTATATTTTGGCACAGCCACCCTGACACTGAAGATAGCACAGCCACATATAAACTACTATATAAGGAGAGTGATTCAGCTCTATTTGAAATTTCCACTTCTAAAGAGTTTTGTTCTCTCAAGTGAATTTAACCAACAAGTGCTTATAAGTATATCTCTTTACAAACAAACAGTGAGGCTATGTAGAGTAGTTTCCATGCTATAAATAGAGCTACTTAGACCCATAGTTAGGAGTATATTGAATTCCTTAAGATAAGGAACAATTACATAGGAGATCTTTAAGGGAAAAACCTTAGAATAGACAACTAAGAGCCTATATAGGAACTGTGAAATTGGTGAAGTTTGAAGTTTGGCCATGTTTGTTAAAAGAGCCAACATGGTGAGTAGAAGCAGTGAATGAACCAGCAGCAAACTTTGTTTGTCACAATCATTTTGATACCATCTGAATATAGTCATCCTTTACCAAACATTATTCTGCGAATCATTCTACCTTCACTTATCACAACTCTTTTTGCCATCCAATACATCACCATCATGATGTAGCTCAGTCATGATAGAAAAGAAACTCTAGAAGCTGACTCTATGGCTCCCAAGGGTATTCCAAAGGCATAGTGAAATCCAGTAAAGGTGTTTGTATTTGTTAACTACCTACATGAGCACTGTGCAAAATGAGGAGATATTGGAAACTTCAAGGGATTAGTATATACTGCTGTAACAACTGTCATGAACTACCATTCCATGTCTGGATCCCCTAAAACTAATACAATATGCAAGAATAAATAGACAGTGGTATGTGATTCTTGCTGATAATTGATTATGTATCCTTTGGATACTAACAAAAACCATTGTATCAACAGCTTAAGAGGCTATACAATGTCATTGAAGTTTATATCTGAAAATCTAGTATGTATTGGAATTTAAAGCTTGGTGCAAACATAGTAGGTCCAGATGCAACAGTAGTATGGGAGGATTATATTAGAAAAAATATATAGTAATAAATGCCTGTTGTTGCATATTTACTAATTGTATCTCCTGCACAATAGGAAAATGGTATTTTAAAGCTCCACAATCAAGGTTGGGAGTACTATGAGTGAATTTAAAATATCTTTCCTTCAGGCAGTGCTCAGGAAAAGAAATATTTTATGCTACAGTGCTGGCAGAAATGTTAGAAGGCTCTGTGTTGTCCATTATGCAGACATCATTGACTTCAGATACAACAGAGCCACCTATGACATCTCTGCTCCCCACAACAATGGCTCCCTCTCCTTATAACAAATGTTCTTTTTATGATATAATGCCAACAACCTTTAATGTAATGCCATTAATATCCAAGTCTCCTGCTATTTAGTTTACATTGTCATTGACATCACTTCTACAAATTTCCTCTGCCTTGAATATCTCACATTGAAATATTAGATTTTATTATCTAAATGTTATCTTGTCTGGGTTGCTTTTCATGATTACTAATTCACTCTAGACCCATGACATCATTGTTCTAGATCGGTGATGTCATACTTATTCTTATCTTTTGATGACATTATATTATATTATAATAGTGCCATATCACACCATTCTCTTGGCATATTGTGCCATAACTTGTGCACCTTCTGTCATTGGCTGCTTATTGCTGTGCATTGCATAGCCCTTCATTCTTTATGGATATTTCCACAATACATACAAACAACCTTGTGCTATATATAAACCCAGCTCTTTCAGAGCCCGTAATCTAAGTTCTTTACTTCATATTATGAAAATAAATAGCTTCTAGCAACTAGTTTGCAAGTGCACTACATTAAGTGAGTACTCTCCCTTACTAGGTTTACCCTTTCACTGTTGCTTCTGCACCCAAAGAGACCTAGCAATCTCTTTACCTCATGTACAAGCAAGTGAAGTCAACTTTCTGCCAATGCTGTAGTATCAAAAACAAAGAAAATCATTTCCACTATTATATTGATAAATATGCAATTCTCACTGAATCATTTGATAGATCTTCTTAAAATCAAGTTGCATAACAAGTCAGCAGATAATTCAAAGCCTGGTGAGCCTGACAAAAACATTATGTTATGATCAGTATATTCTTGAACCTCTTTGTTCATTGAACTTAACATTTTTTATGAATACCAATAGACAATTTAATCTTTTATCTTATCTTGTTTTCACTTTGCCCTTATCCTGTATATCATAGTTGTTCTTCATCTTTGCATTCCATTTCATGCACAAGACTTCTTATCTTCTCCATTTCACATCTTTATGTTTTACCATCTTACAAAAGCATTCAATTATGCTTCTCTTCCATTCCTTCATATATGTGTTTTATTAGATTAAACAAAGCGCTCAGTCGTTTGTGGGGCAGATGGACTCAATGATATTCACCTAAACAAAGCACTATGTACGAAGTGAGCATAAGTCTGGTACAATCTATGTGAACGATACTCACCTCAGTCATTTGCGGGGCAGACAGACTAAGGTGACAACTACGAGTGGGGCCGTTTAAGTACTCATAGACACAAGCCAACTATCTAATGGGGTAAACAAAGAATGCAATGATAACAAAAGAAAAGTAGAATGTATCGTATCCGAGAGAACGTGTAAGTAATAAAACATGTCAAGCTGTGTGCGCGTCGTGTGGTACATCATCTGGAGCCAAATGACATGCTCCGTGCAATGGATCTGTACATGATTGGCAGCACACATGCTTGCGCATTCCAACACTCCCCCTCAAGCTGTGCGCAGTCTGAGTTCGGCAGTGAAATGCTTGACTTTTGGCAACGGCAGGGCTTTGGTGAAAATGTTGGCAACCATGTTGCCAGTGGGGCAGTAAACGAGTTGAATTTTGCTGTTTTCGACAATCCAGCGGATGAAGTGGAAATGCACATCAATGTGCTTGGTATGCACGTGGTACTGATGATCTTTGGCGAGGTGATTGCCGACTGGCTGTCTGAGAAAAGAGTCATTGGCTGTGGGATAGGTGTGAAGAGGCTGGATATGAGGGTACAAAGCCAAAGAGCTTCCTTCACAGTGTGCATAGCACCTACGTATTTGCTTTCCGTTGTCAAGAGCGAAACAATTTCTTGTCACTTCGAGCTCCAGGACACAGCGCCGCCATCGATTAGAAAGGCATAGCTTGAGATTGCACAGCAGTCCTCTGTAACACTACCATTGGCGTCAGTATATCCAAGGAGCTATTTCTCTCCCCCTCCATAAGTCAACCATAGGTCCTTTGTTCTGAGTAGGTACCTGTAAATGCACTGAACGGCATCCCAGTGTGCTTGGCTGTAATTGGATGAAAAGTGTGAGACTTGTGAGATGGCATACGAGATGTCAGGGCAAGTTCTGAGCGCTGCATACATGAGCGATCCAATCGCTTCTTGGTATGGGATGTTTTGCATAGTGGCGTATTCGGCCATAGTAGACAGCGACTGACTCATGGTGAGTTTCATGCTCAGCTCCATGGGCGTCGAGATGGATTCGAGTTCGTTGAAGTTAAAGCAGCAGAGAATGGCATCTATGTATGTCCGTTGCGAGAGGGCAAGTGTGTGCTCTTCTCGATTCCATGTTACTTTGATACCTAAGAGCCAATGCAGCTCACCAAGGTCAGTCACTTTGATGGAGCGACTGAGCTGCTTCTTGATGGCTGCAATCAAAACGAGTGAGGTTGCCATGGTTGTGCAGTCGTTGACATGCACAACAATGATAATGAAGGACAGTCCCTCTCGTCTGATGAAGATGGCTTGATCAACCTCATACTGTTTAAACCCTAGCTCAGTCACCAAAATCTCGACTAGTCACTGATACCAGCGACGGCCACTCTGCTTGAGACTGTATAGCATTTTGTGTAAATGACATACTCTGTGGGGGTAGTTCAGGTCAGCGTAACCAGGTGGCTGACGCATGTAAATGATTTTGTTTGTGTTTAATTATCCATTGAAGTATGTGCCCTTGATATCGATCTGGTGCAGTTCAAGGTTCTGGCGTGCAGCAAGAGCAAGAACGGTTCGGATTGAAGCAAGCTTTGCGACCAGGGTGTATGTGTCAAAATAGTCGATGCCGGGGACTTGGGAGAAATCCTGTGCAACGAGGTGCGCTTTGTAACGCACGATATTCCTGGCAGTGTCCTTCTTTGCATGGAATACCCACTTTGATCCGACAATATTGGCGCCAGGCAGGGGGTCGACGAGTTTCCAGGTACCAGCCTTTTGAAGCATGTCCAGCTCTTCATGAATACTGTCCTCCCATCTTGGCCAATCTGGGCATTTTCTTGCATCAGCGAGTGTGGTGGGTTCAAGAGCTTCAGCGGCTGTGCTGGCCTGCTCGACGAACATCGTGAGCTTGTGCTTATCAAAAATGTTTGCATACCACTCATTTGTGACAGCAAGGATTTGCTCAGCCATTCCATCGCCTTGGAAAACAGCTGGCTCTTCGACTATGCTGTTGGGTAGTTGCACACCCTAAGGGAGCATGGCAGTGGTGGCCTTGCCATTTATTATGTCGAGTATGCATTGGCTAGGCTTTCGGATACGTTTGGTATGTGGCTTGTTTTTATCGGGGGTGTGTAGATGAAGGGGTTTTATAGGTGGTGAGGCAAATGGCGATGGCAGCGGTGTTAGTGACAATAACAGAGAATTGGGAATAGCCAGAGGCTGTGTGACGGTCTTGATGGGTGACAGCTTCGCTAGCGCAGCTGGTGATTTGTCAGTGGTGACAGAAATGGATAGGTGCACTGAAGTACTGGTGCCAAAAAAGGTAGGTTCTTCCTCCTCCTCAACAGCACGTGGTGTCTTCTTTCTAGATAAGACAATGAAGAACCAACCAAAATAGGTGATTCCCAGACAACGTGTCTTGTCTCCACAGGCTAGAACACCTTGCTCAAGGGAAGTACAAGAAGTGTACCCTTGGTGGAGTTAGAGGTAGTGGGTATAATTCTGAGTAGGAAGGGAAAATCTAGTGTACCAGGAGCCATGGTTTGTTCGCCAATCCTTCACATAAGTTTACAGATTGGTTGTTAAAGATGGTTTCAGCTAATGGTCTGGTTAGTAAAGGTGATCTTAGGTGTATTACGCACCTAATAAGCTCAAGATAACGGCAATGGGTTGCCTAGTAACTGTGGAAACTTGTACTTGAATAGTACGAAAGGTGGGCGATTTAGAAACTTGGCCTAGGTTTCGCCTATGCTAATGATTTGTGTGTAGGGAACTTTTGGGAATATTGTGTCCAGAAGGGGTGCTTATGTAAGCAGAGGGTCGTATTAGGTTGCTTAGTCACTCAGCTGGTTATACCAAATACAGTCTTGTTGTGTACTATGAGCTACAATTAAAGATCAAAAGTGTAGACTTAGGCTAATCCCTTAGGATAGTAAGTCTAGGTGAGATAGGGGTAGGAGTCCTGTAGGTAGGTTGTCCTAATGAGCCCTAGCAAAGGTTTGCTTAGGGGATGGTTGATAGTTGACTTGACAGTACACTTAGTAGACTCAGAAGGGTTATTATAACTCAATCTTATTGTCTCAACTAAGGAGTAGGCAAGTTTGGCTTAGAGGGGCGAAGTGTAGCCCTTATTTGGTACTACAGGACACTTAGGTTGCTAACTAATAGAGACCAGATGCCTTTTGTTGCCCAAAAAGGGGTTTCTCCCAAAAGGATAGTCTTAGAAACTTGTCCTTTATTTAGGTACAAGTTCTAAGAGCCTAGTAGTAGATCTAAACTCCTATTTACTTCGCTCTGTGGTACCCTGCCTTATTAGGTCTTATTAGGTTTCCCAGGGGATCTCTTATTAGATGAAATTATCTGAGGTAGAAGATTCTCTTTCTTTTCCTGTAGGCCAAAATGCTCCCCTTTATATACATAAATACAGGAGGCTATGCTAGCCAATCAGAGGGCTTAGTGGCTTATAAATTAAGGCACAATTGCTTACTAATGCCAGGCACAAGCTGTCAAACCCAGGCACACTAAGGAAAAGTACTTTGAGCAAAGGAGTCCAAATTTGGAGTGCTCTGCCAAAAAGGCTGGCTATGCTGTGCCGGTGTAGAGATCCATAGGTCTCTACAGTGGTATATCCCTCACCCATGACTCTCCGATGACTCCCATTCGCATCCCCATTAGTCCGCTTCAAGTCTGCTTCAAGTCCTGTTAGTCCGACGTTAGTCCTGGATTAGTCCTGTGCAGGACTTCCATAGTCTGGATTATTAAGTCCACTTTGCTCTGGACTAACCTTATCCCCTTCCATTTTATCACCTTGTCATGTCCGCTTATCATTTACACTCATTTGACACATGTTTCATATGTTTCTATCTTCACTTCGTGACATAGTTATATCCCCCTTTTCTTTTCCTTAAAGTTTAGACACTCATTCCTGAAGTCCTATGGACTATAAAGTGTGTAGTATTCCACTAGTAATATATCTTCCCGATCTTTGAATCTCCCGTCTAACACACGCACGAACGCATGCACTTCGTCCTCACCGCTCCCCTTCACCACTCAACATTGTTTCCACTGCTCCAGACTTCCAGACTATCACTGTCTATACTGCTCCTATACCCTGACTACCTTCACCAACCTCTGGACTTTGTTTTCCATGCTCCAGACTTCAAGCAGACTTCTTTTTTGACCACCGTTTCTATCTACAAACCCCCTGGATCAAGCCTATTGTGCCCACAGGCCCATACACATCACCTTTGTAAGGAGGTTTGTTGTTCTACACCAGGCTGTACAGACTAATGGGGACAAGGTCACATGGTAGCTAAGGGTCACATGATCACTTCGTCTCACTGGCACTTAGCTAAGTAATCAGATAAATAAAGAGAAATCAAAGAAATAGTATGCTATGTACATATTTGCCAGTGTAAGGATATGACTAGAGAGATTAATGAATATTTCAATAACCAGTAGGTGGAAAAATCTGGAAAAATAGGGGTATATAGCTCATGATAGGGGCTATCATTCCCTATAGTATCAAAGAGTATGGTCCACAGGGAGCTGTGGAAACTCTGTTTCTCGGGTGACTGCTTTGCTATGTGCATGCATGAAACTAGTTTCATGCAGGTCAGTGGCGCAGTGTCGAAATAAATGTTGTGCTCAATGGTCACTGTGTACTTCAAGGGCCAATATACATGGCATGTGTTTTTGGTACATTCATCAATTTCCATCCATTTCCCATGCTCAACTCATCCTCCTAGCTTCGTGCTGGCGCCCGTTTTGACAAAGACAGGTGATCCCCATTTGTACAGACGACTGAAGTCAGGCGTCTTGCCCAGCATGGCCTTGTATGGCGATTTGCCTACAAGGGGTGTCCAATTCTTTAACCATTCAATGTGATGCATGGCCTTTCCCCACAGGAATTTTGGCAGTCCACTTGCATGCAACATGGCACGGACTTTTTCCAGGATGATCCAATTCAACTGTTTAGCAACTCTGTTGTGTTGCAGCACATCATGCATGGTGAGACGCTGCACCATCCCCTGCCTTTCAAGGTGAAGTGCAAATTCCTTTCCTTGATATTCTCCCCCTTGATCTGAGTGGAGGAGTTTTACTTTTGCCACTAACTGCCTGTCCAACCAGGCTTCCAATCCTTGGTACGTCTTGAAGGTTTTGCTCTTTTGCTACATTGCAAAAATGGGTAAGCCGTGTGTTGTCATCTGTAAAAGTGACATAGTAGCGCTTGCCACCTAGTGTTGCAATGGGCGATGGACCCCAAACGTCCAAATAGATGATGTTGCCGATGGATTTCGCACATTGGCCCTCACACTCCTTTACTATGGGCTTACGAGTGGCCTTGCTGTATATGCAGGATTCGCAGAAGGTGGGTTCGTTTCTTGATATATCAATTTCAAGGCTGTTGACAAGACTTTGTTCAGCTAGATGTTGCATGACTAATGGCACGATATGCCCCATTCAGTGGTGGAACTCCATAATGGTGAGTCACTCTGTTATCATGACAGTGTGTTCTCCCTCATATACAACACGATATAGTCCCTTCACAAATCGTGGTATACGCCCGATTATCTTTCCGCCGGCATCGCGAATCATGCAATAGCCATCTGCAAATGTTGTCGAGAGACCAAGCTCATCCAGACGACCAATCAACACGAGCATGTACCCCACTTTATGTGAGTACAGGACTTCTGTTAGGCGCAACTTTGAGACTTCTGTCCCATTGGGGATCTCTATGATTAGGTCGCCCACACCCATAGTGCTGAACTTCTGTTGGTTTGCAGTGGTAAAGGACTTGGGCAGAATTGGTTGGACATTTAGCATATGGTCCAAATCTGGGCTGATATGATGAGTAGTGCCTGAGTCATATAGCTCAACATGACACGTATTGGTTTGACATTCTCCAAGTCATCTTTAGCAGTGGATGGAAGGCCAGTGCAGCTGCAAGATGTCTCGTCTTCAGTTTCGTGCACTCGAAACTCTTCGTCGTCCCAGCCTTATGGGCTATCATCACCAGTGACCAAGAACCAGTTATTGTCATCATTATAGAAGACTTCCTGTGCTCTGCCAGGTACGTCTTTAGCTTCATCGTCACTGTCTGACTCTGTTGATATCAGATTGGGGAGTGATTCATCATCCTTGATAACTCCGAAAACACCAACCTTGAAATCTGCATCGTCCATTACAACATGGGCGCTATCTGCGTGAGTCGTTGTCTTCTTGTCTGCATTCTTTGATTTGTCGCACTTCATGGCTAGGTGCTGATCTGATCCACAGTTCCAGCATAGCCATTTTGACTAAGTGCCTTGGGAGGATCCATATCCTCGTGACCCTGTGGATGACATTACAGCCATGGCTTTGTCATGATTCTTCGTGTCACCTCTACTGGTATGCTTTGTCTTCTGCTGTTCTGCTTCTTTGCTGATGAGCAAGATCAGAACATCAGGCTCAATTGTCTTTGATGTGGCATATAAACGAGTGACAGTGAGTTGAGTCGATGCAAAGTTGGCAAGATGTGGGGAAGGGATCTAATGATTGTTGAATGGTAATCCTTCTCGTCAACATCCACTCCTACTGAGGCTAGCTCTTCTCGCTTGGTCCACAGGTTATCCAAGAACTGGTGGGCATCTCCACCTTTCAGTATCCGAGATTTGAGGAATTGGGTGTGCAGGTCCATTTGCGTGTAAACCCCTTTTTCAGTATATTCCCACTTGATTTCCTTCCACATTTCCTTCACAATCATCAGCTTCCAGATCTTTAGCACTGTTGAGTCGGGGATACGCTGGGTAAGCAGATGCTTTGCTACACCCTTGTTCTTATGCCACTTGTTGTGTTCTGTAGCTTCATCAGTGGTCATTAGGGTGGCGAATGTCAGCTTAGCTGCTGTTCCATCAAAATGGCCCCACATGTCCTTGGCCTCGACAGTGGTCTGAAAACAGAAAGTGAAGATCGCCCAGTTCATACCCTTGACATTGAGCTTGGGCACGTTGCTGGGGAGTGTATCGGTGGTGACAGGGATGGTGGATGACATTGTATCGGTAAGTGGATCTGTTCAGTAGTGCAAAGCAGCAGGGCTCATAACCCATTAGGCTAAACAAAGCACTCAGTCGTTTGTGGGGCAGACGGACTCAATGATATTCACCTAAACAAAGCGCTATGTATGAAGTGAGCACAAGTCCGGTACGATCTATGTGAAAGATACTCACCTCAGTCATTTATGGGGCAAACGGACTGAGGTGACAACTACAAATAGGGCCATTTAAGTATTTATAGATACAAGCCAATTATTTAACAGAGTAAACAAAGAATGCATTGATAATGAAAGAAAAGTAGAATGCATCATATCCGAGAGAACACATAAGTAATAAAACAGGTCAGGCTGTGTGCACATCGTGTGATACATTGTCCAGAGCCAAACGACATGCTCTGTGCAATGGATCTGTATGCAATTGGCAGTGTGCACGCTTGCACATTCTGACATGTTTTACATATGTTTCATGTTTTATTTCTATTCTACCACACTACATATTGGCCTCACATGTTTCACTCCCATTTCACCCTATGCCCTTTCTTCCTTCATTCCCAGACCATTAGATATGATTACAACATATACAGTACATATCTTCAGTAGGTATTTAAGGCCCAATGCTAGTACCAGAGAACTCCAGTCTAGTTCTCTTAATGTTTTCCCCTAAGCACTGTAAGAAGGACTCTTACTTGGCCTGACAAGCCTACTTTCTCATCACTACTTCCTTAGTCCAAGTGACTTTTGGCAACCTAAAGAAGCTGATGCTCTAGAGTTGTTTCACATCATAGAGGCACTTGATCTCCTTTCCAATGCAGATAGAGATTTGCCAATCAAGAAGAGGAGTTTCTTGATGATGAAGATTGAAAAGGATAGTATTATTGCCATGATCAATGTAGGAATATCTGACCATGAGCTATAACATATGTAAATATGTTCATAAACTCTATGCACAGAGTATAGTTTCTGATACTATGGACACTGATTTTAATATATTGTAGTGTGTTGCTGGTACTAGTATCAGTGCAAATTGTATACAAATTGTATTTTGTGATTCATGTACAATAGTTCAATTGTACTACTATAAAGTCTGCTAGTTGGAATCATCATATGTATTCATCTTCAGTTTCTTCTAGTTCCTCACCCAAGAGATCAAAGTCATCATTATCTTCTACATCAGTCAAGAATGTTTGATAGTCAATTCACATTGCCAGTGCAATGTTGTTACACATTGTCCTTACTCTAATAGTCTTGATAGCATCATTTGTGACATTTGAGGGTGCATATGGATGGAAATCATTCTAACTGTCCATCAGCAGAGGGATGTTGGATAGATCACTGGTGTCATGATTGTGAATGAAGTTGTGAATTGCACATAACACAGAAGGGATGTGCACCTGAACTACAAGATTGTATTTTGGTAACAAAAGTAAAATATGAAACTGGCATTTCAGCACACCAAAGATTCTTTCAATTACATTCCTTGCCATGGTATGATAAAGGTTAAATAATTCCCTTTTATTCATGGGCTTGCTGTTATTGAATAGGTTTAGTTATATGATTAAAGAGTTTCTGCAGCACCAGTCTTACCTAGTATTTGCATGGCCTATTCAGCAAGGTGGTAGTGGACACTGCAGTATGAAATGAGTAGTCAAGATTGTATTGGGAATCCAGCATTGGTGAGAAGGTACCTTTTGTTAGGACTATGTTGATTGGTGGTGATTGTGTCCTGGTAGACACAAGCATGCATTGCTGATCTTTTCCAACCAGTAAGCACATAAGTGAAATTGAGATCAAAATCACACATGAAAAGGCAATGTTGTGTGACAAGTCCTTTGCAATTTCAATAGTTTGAATGCTTGATTGATGGTGACAATGTGTGAATGTGACTACCATCAATGATGCCAGCTGTGTATCAAAAGTAAGGTCAGAATTTTGTGTTGAAGTGGATTTTCTGGGATATCGTATTACTGCCAGCATTGTTGACATATGTTGTATAGAATAAGGGACTTGAAAAAATCACAAGCATCACTCAAAAGTACCTAGAAATATGCTCAGATAACAGTCCCAAAAGATCATCATTTGATCATAGCATATTAAGAAATTGTACCACTAGATCTTTGAAAACATTCACCAACATGCCTGATTGTCAAGCACATCACACACATGTAGAGAAAGATCACCAGCTGTTCCTTCAGAGCAACAAATTTTGAATTGATGTGTCCAAGTACACCAAGTTCTGTGACAAGCTATAAAAATACCTCTGCACACATGCCAAACTTGCAGTGAATGTTATCAGGGTGTCCTGTAATGAGTTCAACAACCCATCCTTATTTAGTAAGAATAGAGATGTGGTATGACATGAGTTCCTTCTGTATAGTTGATTGCATCACTTCTATAACAATATTTATGATGATAGCAAGAATACTGTAAGTATTATATATTGAATGTGAGTGCAGCATTATGGATTCATGATGGTTTAGAGTGCTTGTGAGGATGGCTACAAGTTAGATCTCACAATCACAATCACTATCAGCTAATTCAATCACCACTTCTACCTGCCATGTTGCTACTTTTAACAAAACATAACCAAACCTCAAACATCACTAATCCCACAGTTCCTGTATGGACTCTAAAGGGAATAGATTCCCAGCTAATAGGATGGCCTAATAGTTCAATAGCACCTTGGAAAAGGATTTTAGTTGAGCATTTAAGCTGAGTGCCCACTTTTTAGTATATAATGGAATTAGTTTTTAACAACTATTCTATGTATTTAAGTGGCATGTATGAATTGCTAGCAAAGGATTAAGTACTTTAGGAGTTTATCTGCCCAATTGAGCACATATAACCAAGTAGGAGCCTATTGGAAGTCATTGAGAAATCATCTTAAGGAAGCAATCCTAGTCACAATGAATTTTCCTTCTAGCAATCTGAAATATGTCTAGACCATTTCTCAATAATCTATAGTACAATCAGTATACCACCACTATTGAAAGCCAGATCATTACATATTAGTATCACTAGTCCAATCTCCCTCAACCCTATTGAAGATTGACAAACAAATCACATAGCTGATAGTCAAATTCTTTCTATGAGTTGGTACTTGTTTTTAGTAGCAATTCATCCAGGGAAGAGTACTCTCTTCATCTCATTTCAGATTTGCTATCTGTAAAGATAGAATTGGTTGTCTGATGAGTATTTATTAGCATTTCTACTAATCTTATCTAGAAAGAAGACAACATGCAAATTAGAAGACCATCACTCAAGCCATCATAGCAATGTTTTTCAAAAATGGATAAGGAGATATATTTGTGCTATTTTTTATTGCATACTCATACATCATTTTCAATAAATGGAACTTTGTGCTAAGATAGGCATGGAAGAACTCTTCATCACAGTTCAAGGAACTGTCAAAGAGCATGCCAAGCTGCTTACTGTTGTTAGTAGTGTTAGGCATGATGTCAAGGTGGGGTGGGAGTGTAGCAGGCAGTGGAAATACTGGACATGACAGATTAATGGTGGCAAGCATATGAACACATGGTTAACTTTAGAGTACCTTACTTACATAAGGGACTGCTGATTGTTGTGTATATTACTATAGTGCTATATAAGATAGAAACACTACTACCTAGTAAGGGGGTCACATCACACCAGTGTGTAACATTTATGATGACACACAGGTACAATTGAAAAAGTCAACAATACATAGTTATTTCATATGGGTCAATAGATGGTGCCTAGGTACTCAGTTATGTTTATTACAAATAAATCTTAACAAACTTAAACAAATGCAGTTAAAGTTGACAAATTTGACAAGCTTACTGTACATGTGTTGCAAATGTTGAAAAATATGATTGCACACACAATTTCCTATCCAACTTGGGGACATTAGCTGGGATTGTATTTGATAGTGATATAAATTTAACAACAAAGTTTAGGTATGATAGCTAATATGATAGGAACATTTTTTTGTAAGCAAATTTATCATATGAATGCAAATATGAATGAATGTACCACTGCTACTATGTAGCAACTGGACTTCCTATTATATGTTACATTAATAGCATTAGCAACCATGTGGTTTCACTGACATTACAGACCAAATAATTTACTAGCAACTGGTTGAGACTCAGGTAAGATGAAAAGGCTATGTTGTATATTTCATGTAATATTCTGCATTTCAAGCAAAATGAAGAAAAAGCTTGGTTTTTCTATAATTTCCTGTGTATTTTGTTGCTATTGTTAAGAAATCAGCTGGCTGGAACTGCATTATGGTCATAAAATTAGCAACCAAACCCACTGTTATGCATATGTTACTTTTAGTAACTCAACTATCTACTGTTATGTATTATAATTGCCTTCATACAGATGCCTATAGTAATATAAGTACTTAGGTGTTGCTCAAGTATCCATAAGTGTGTCAAGTGTCCAGGTGGGATGTTCAGTCACAATAATATATTGTGTCCATATCAGGAAGTTGAACTTGTGACCACTTGCAATTACCAAAACCAATAATAATAATACATTAACTATTAGACCACAACACTTCAGTAAACTATGAGTATGGTAAGTATATATATGACTACATGTTAGATCAATAGGTGGAAAATTTTATCTAAATCTGCATTTGAGTCTATGTGGTACTACATGCTATTCAACTTCATACCACTAATACACCATCCATCAATTTTGTTATTTATACACCCCCTATTGCCCTTCCACTGTCCAACTATCTCCAATGCATGCACTTGCACAGCCATGGTATCCCATTTGCACTTACCATCTGACCAACAACCAATTCATTCAAATATAACCCAACTCTTATTTAATGAAAAAATGAAAAAAAGCCACCACCCCAGTTACTTTGACTTATCTATCATACTCACTGCCTGCTAAGCATTTTTGTACCCATGTGCCTGGTAACTTGGCTGCCCACCTTGCCTAGGACCTATTATATCCATTTGTTGTGACCAAGTGCTTACTCAATCAAAAAAAAAAACCCACTCATTTGATTCATTTACCAGATTTACATCCCTCCTAGTCTATTTCTACCCTATGATGTGGCTGTCTTTGTGCTTTTGCCACCAGATGATAATGTGGTATACTGACAGCACCACTGTGCCACCAGACACAACATGCATGACAAGACAGGTCCTGATCCTTTTTCTCTTCCAACACAGCACAATAACAAGTGACAATATGTACACTGGCAGCACTGACAATGGTAATGGGCCCTGGCCACTGGCCCTCTCTCTCTCCAACACATACTATGATAATGTGATATGATACATACAATATTAACAACAGATTCTGGTCCCTTTCCTCTTCCAATTCACAATGCAACAATAACATACACATTGGTAGTAATAACATATGCAACATGATACACACAATATTGACCATGGATTGACAATGGGTCCTGGTCCTGGCCCTCCAATCCTGATTCACAATGCAACAATGATATGTATATTGGCAAAAATAGCAATGACAATGTGAAACACCAACATCTACTAAGGCTTATTGGAGTTACAATAGTATGTATGAGTTAGTGGCTTTACATAGTAAATAATGTGAGAACTCCAAGAGGACAGACTGGGGAATGCCAGTCAAGTTGACTTGGTATATATACATATTGTGATACTATACAATATCTATACAGAGTAACTAGCTATACATGACAAGTCAAGACAAGTTATAAGAAGTTATATAGAGTTTGAACACAGCCCCGTAAATCAATGTGAGTCATACTGAGTCAAGGCATAGCCATATATACATAAGGCTGTGATGGGGCATAGCCAAGGATACTAAGGGGAGTGAGGCATGGAGGCAATGTATAGCAGTCCACATATGAAAGTCATATATTAAAGCATGATAAGGGAGTAATTCATAAATGGGAAAATGATAAGAGATAAGGCATGAGTCATGAGTAGTCATGATGAGTCATGAGCATAGCTGAGCATAGCTGTAAGGCAATGTAAAGTAGTAATTGTGAGTTCATAAATGATGACAAGGACATAATGCATGATTATATTGTGCAGAGTCATGGTGAATCATGGGAATCATAATGAGTTAGAGTGAGTCACAATAGTAATGAGTGTAGCCATGATGCTGTGCATGTTCACATGATATAACATGAGGTGAAGGCTGTGCATGGCTGTATGCATGCAAGGTGAGCCAATGCACCATGGAGTAAGCATGAACATATGATGTTATGTGACCAAATTGTCACATGGTTATTATTAAACAAGTACGATGAGTTCAATGAGCAATAGGGGCTATTTAGTGAAATGCTTTGTAGAAAGCCTAGATAAATAAAAATAAATAAGGGAAAAAATAGAGACAAATACCAGTGGTTGTAATATAATACAACACAATGCATGTAACATTAACATAGATGACTTCCATAAAACTAGTTTTATACATGCATATAGCAAATTAGTTATCTGAAAAGTGGAATTTCCACAGCTCCTGGTGGACCACATTCTTTGATACCATAGGGAAAGATAGCCCCTATCATGACTTACATACCCGTATCTTTCCAGATTTTTCCACCAACTGGTTATTGAGCTATTCATTAATTTCTCTAATTATACACTTATATTATATTTATACATAGTTAACTATTCTTTTGATTTCTCTTTATTTATCTGATTACTTAGCTAAGTGCCAGTGTAATAAAGTGATTATGTGATCCATAGCCATTATGTGATATTATTCCCATTAGTCCCTACATAGTATACTCAACCTCTTGAACAGAGTATTAGAATCATACAACTTCTAAGGGAACTTCAGAACTCATTTGTGTGGGCAGAATAGAACTATTGGCTTTAGCTTATGTACTTTGCCCTTGCTATTGTTTGTGTCCTATATTTTGGAGTGGAGTGGAGGTAATGGGGAAAAAAAATAAAAGTTGTTCAAGTTGATAATCAAGCTACTGGTATAGAGAGTATCTAGGAGCTTAAATATGTTGGAGGTATAGTGGCTCAAAAAACTGTCCGCATGTTTGCACATTTTCACCTAAAGCTGATATCCTGCAACAATCCTAACCTGGACTGTCATTATGTTAGTGTATGAAATAAAGCACTTGCCATTGGTGGTCTATAGCATCAAGGTTTAAGGGAATTGGTTGTGATTTGATGAAATGGCAATCATTTCAAAATGATGACTCATTCGGACAGTTTTTTGACTTGAGGTTTTGATTGCATATATTAGACCCTAGCAGGCTGTAAAGTGATTACATACATTTGATAATGCTTCTATTATGTCACCTTTATGTAACTACATCAGCTCTCACTATATAAGCCCTATCATTTCA
>JBBPRR010000377.1:0-25416 GCA_038093115.1 Hortiboletus flavorubellus
GACAAAAAAGGTAATCCCGTTCTGGGGACGTTCAAGCTCATACTAGTTGTCGGACATTTCCCTATTTCTAGATGTGACGATGCTTGAGCAATCTCGCCGACATACTTATCACCGCCAACTCTCCATGGGACAAGGTCATTGAAGTCGATTTCTACTTACATATGCATGATTTCCATAAGGTGAACGAAACTTATACCCAAGTATGTTTGACTGGGGGTAGTTTGTCCCAGAACCTAGGCCTGCTCGCACTTGCATTCAAGCTGGTAGACTCCCAAATAACTTTGATGTGGAGATGGAGGCCATCGCCGCTGCTTGAACAGATATTGTACTACTCGAGTACTTGATCGAACTGCACATTACTTGAATGCTACTACATTTTACAATTTCATTGTTGGCATCAAACCCACAAGGGAGAAAAACACTACAGGTCATCAAGCGTCCCAAACACTTCTGCCAGATTTCTGGTCGCATCGGTCACCAACTCTCGGCCAACGGCAAGAACACTATTCGATATGATTAGCAACAACCAACACCGGGAAGAATTGCCACTAACCCTGTGGAGCGGTCGTAAGTATATGATTGACGGAGTAAGGTCGCAACTTACTGTCCATTATTAGGATCTGATGGGGTGCCTTCTTATACAGTTTATGAGTAACAGGGACTCCAACGTCCCTCAATCTCTCTACGTATGCAAGCCCCTCATCCCTGAGAATATCGAGCTCCATGACAGCAACCCATGTGGGTGGTGTTTTCGCCAGCAATTTATCTGGGGCAAAAATAGGGGAACAATCCCATTTTGTCCTGTCGGCCTCTTTTGGCACGTAGAAGTCCCGGAACCATAACATACGACCAACATTGAGCCAAACAGTGTTTGCACACTCTTTCCATGACGGATAAGGGTCACCAGTAGGTTGTGCAGTGTTATCTGTGACAGGGACAATCATTTGCACGTACACGAGGGGGATAGGAGGGCTGAGCTGGGCGGCTTTCATACATATGATGGCTGCAAGGTTACCACCGCTGTACAATCATTCAGTATAGACCTGATGAGTAGAACGCTTCCCTACGCTGATGAGCCCCCAAGGGCGATGAGAGCAGGATTGATGCCGAGGAGGGACGGCCCCTTCTCGTAGACCCATTGAAGTGTTTCTAGGGAATCTTCAACTGCTGCGGGGTACGGGTGCTCTGGGGCGAGACGATAGTCGACGGTCACGACGATGCACTTAGCCCCTGTTTAAATCATTCTATCCTCAAGGTAGGCGCTCAACCAGAAGACAGTATTGATTACCTGTGCATATTCGGGAACAGAATGCGTTCTCTGCATCGATACTTCCTAGTGTCCAGCCACCTGTCCCTCGGGTGAGCGCCACGTCGTCAGATTTTGGTTGCAACAAGTACTTACCCCCGTGGTACCAGCAATACACTGGCCATCCACTCTCCAGTGGAAGTCCCTTGGGGGTGAAGACACGTACCTTGGTCTTACTTATGTCATAATCTCTGACGCTTCCGACATCCAGTATGTCTGCAGCCCCCGGTACGGTCTTCTTGCTACGAATATCTGGATCCCATGGCAGAGTGTGTGAAGCGGGGAGATGCGCGATGTACTTGTTGTGAAATTCCACATACTCTGGATCCAGACGCGGGAGAATCTCTGGGTCGATGGGTTGTCCGGACATCGTGTGTCGAGGGACAAGAAGTCGCACGGTGCTATCTTGAGTAGGGAACTAAAACCATCCTGGCGAGATGCCGGATGCTTCTGTTCAGAACCCATGGACCGAAATATGTGACACTCGGGTGAGTGCGGTCCGGGTCGGTGTCATAGGGAGTCATATGGCTGAAACACAAATCATAAATAATATTAGCATGAGCACCCGAGTCCAAGACCATCCCAAGATCATGGAAAAAATCAAGCAAACACATACCCCATGGCAAGTCCTGACACCCGACAAGGATGTTCTGGCAAAGGAATTTGTTGGAAGGTCTCTAAACGAACTGCGTACCCCGGCACTCGTCATCGATCGAGCTGCTTTCAGAAACAACTGTGCGAAGATGCACCAGAACGCAAAGGACTGGGGCGCGAGTTTCAGGGCTCACCTCAAGACGCACAAGGTAAATACACAGGGTCGCTCGGGATTCAATAGGTCGTCCTGAGTATGAAGTAGACTGTCGAAGGATCAAGGCTGCAACTTGTTTCGGGTGCTGGTAAGACGAGCGCCATCATTGTCTCGACTCTGATGGAAGCCTGGGGGGTTGTGAGGGGTGGATTGGTTGCTGACGGAACTGTCAAAGATGTTGGTACTCCTTGAGTTAATGTGTTGCGTTATCACTTTCTTAATACCTCACAAGATTCTATATGGTCTTCCAGTAGGCCCCAACAGGCTCGATGACTTATCCGCACTCAACAAAGAGATGAACAAGTATGGAGGAACAGTCCGTATTTTCGTGGATAACCTAGAACAGATCAAGTTTCTTGAAGAATATGAGAGGCAGCAAGCACGGCCGAAGAAGTGGTCTACATTCATCAAGATGGACGGGGGTCAAAGGTATGCCTGTTCCAACTTATTGCACGTCGCAGTCCGTTTCAACTGAACCTCTCAAGACGTGCAGGTACATCGTCTGAACCCGAATCGTTTAAACCGTTCATCAAGACGGTTGTTGCGTCCCCTGTGACTTCCGTCTATGGATTTTATAGCCACGCAGGAGATTCGTACGGATCTACGTCTCTTGAACGGGCGGAATCATACCTGACAGGAGAAGTGCGACTTGTCAATGACGCTGCAGCCATGGCCTTGGAGGTTCTGGCGAACTTACCTGAAATGATTTTTTACAACCAACCATTCGTGCTGTCCGTGGGCTCAACACCTTCTGCGCACAGTGCTTCAGCGAAAGCCAGGGTAACCTCTCAGCTGCATGGCGTTCTTGAGTTACATGCGGGTGGGTCGGTTCTACGGGTATGGGTCGGGGCCGGCGAGACTAAAAACATGCGCTTGACACTAGGCAATTACCCCATGCTGGACCTCCAGCAACTTTACACGACCCTCATTGATCGCCCGAAGATCTCTCAGCGCGTACTTGCGACAGTCATATCATATTACCCGGGGAGGGGCGGAGACGGCTTGGATGAGGCCATGTGTGATGCAGGAGCAATCGCTATGAGCAAGGACACTGGACGAATTCCCGGGTTTGGTGAGATTGTAGGTAAATCCTGGAGACTTGGTAGGATCTCACAAGAACACGGGACACTGGAGCAAGTGCCAGCGGATCCGTCTTCTGGACGAGCTGACCAGACACTCAGAATAGGAGATATCGTCCAAATCGTTGGACAGCATGCCTGTTTAATTGCGGCTGGACACCCTTGGTACTATGTCGTGGATTCAGATGTCGACGGTAATGCAGACAGAGTGGTCGATATTTGGGTTCCTTGGAAGGGCTGGTGATCTTTGTATGTAGTGAGTCAAACTAGGTGCCGTAAAGCATACCGTGGGAATACACAACCGACCCCATTCCTCTTCAGCCTCCAGTCAACAACGCCCGCTAACACATCTGCATTTGCGTTATGGAGTTGGATGAGTACGATGTGGATGCCACAGAACTCTTAGAGACTTACGGTCCGTTATCCGTATCGCTGTCGTGAAGGTTACTCACCAGTGTCTAGATTTCTTGATGAAGTATATTATCATAGGTTGGTTGGCGACATCTTCCCCGACCACACCCAGCTGAACAGTTCGCGCCGCTCGTTCTAGGTGAAGCTGGAACGGGTAAATCCTGTCTTCTTCATCATTTTACGCACAATGCTTGTCCGTGTTTCTGCACCCCTTTGTTGGCTGTGTCTGATTCCTCGTACAGTCAAAGATCATTCACAACATACTATTGGAGTCGAGTTTTCTAGTCGAACGGTCAGATTAGCCGAGAAGAGAATCAAACTCCAGGTTAGGGTTCGGACTTGATTCTCGAAACTCGGCGCTGAGTAACACACTGTTCAGCTATGGGATACGGCTGGGCAGGAGCGCTTCCGGTTCGTGGGCTTGTGCTGTTCGAACTCTATGATCAATAACCGTCGGAAGCAGATCGGTCACACGTAGCTACTACCGTGGCGCTGCCGGCGTGATCCTCGTGTATGACATCACCAAGTCAGTTCTTGTTAGCGACTCTGCTGCATACCCGACCTGATTTTTGTTTGTAGCCGCGGGACGTTCCTCAACTTATCCAAGTGGCTCGCCGACGCGAGGACGTTAGCCAGTCCACATCTCGTTGCAGTTTTAGTTGGAAATAAATCGGACCGGGACGAAGATCGAGAGGTGGAATGGTCGGAAGCGAGCAGATGGGCAGCTGAGAATGGTGACCGTTATTCCTTCGGAACTTGGTTTTTGTACTCACTTGGTTGTGCAGGTGTTCACTTTCTTGAAGCGTCTTCCTTGACCGGAGACAATGTGGAAGCACCTTTCTTACTCGCTGCACGGTCCATTCTCTTATCCATAGAATCAGGCGTCCTTGATCCGGAAAAGGCGGGAAGTGGTGTTAGCTATGGAGATCGAGCGCTCCGGAGAGTAACGAGCTCCAGTCACCTCAGCTTCGGCAGTCTGAGTGGAACCCGAAGAAGGCGGTCGGATAAGATTCGGCTGAGGAACTGGATGCCATCGGGCAAGTGTTGCTAGTGGCGGCGTGTGAGGTATGTTTTACAACCTTACTCCCATGTAGTGGCTCTACTTTGCATTCCTTCCATACCCTTTCCGCATATACCGTGTTGACCAACCCTTCCCTCGGCACGCATTGTTTTTTATAAGTACCCATTTTGTTCACTTATTTACTAGTACTCGCTCGATATAGACGCCTCGGGTAGTCCGCTGGTGTGTGTAGTCATCCACACACGATTATTTTCCTTTTAATGGCTTCCACATGTCCTGTGATACAGTACGGTTTTGATTTACTGTCCATTGCTGGCGTTGACGCCATTAGTGATCGCTCCGATCATAGGTTAGTGCAGTTACCAACTTCGTTTGCGTCAGCATTTTCCTGTCACCGTTGTCAAGGTTGTCTACGTCAACAATGGGGACCCTTTGAATCTTCCACCGTTCTCCCTCTGGTCTTATCTACTGTTGCCAGTGTGCCGCCTTCAGTCATAAAAACTACATCGTCTGCTGACGCTACAACGAGCGACCAATTATTTAGTGCTCCGCCATTGTGTCTGCCAGTGTTGAATATTTGCATAGACCTCATGCACATGTTCTGGCGATACAAGGATTTTCAGCAGTGACGTAGCGTCGGCGGAACGGATTCTCTTCTGTGCGGTACAACATCCGTCACTTCTGGTTTTTCGCCGCAATCGATGTGGAGCTTCCCGATGGCCCCAGAGATAACCGACGCTTCAACATATCATTCTTCATTCTCTTCGCAAAAGTACTTGTATCCGAAAACCCCCTCACAGACGAGCACGATTTAGGAGCAGAAGACCACGTTCTCGATTTTAGTATCTGTCGTGGCGGGTGTGAGCAGAAATATTTCAGACGATGAACATGCTTATTGATAGTACCATCCCCTTTACGCCGAGTCACAGGAGCGATGCACTGCTCCATGGCATTAATGCAGAGGCAATGCCAACCACAAGCATCTCCGCGCCTACCAGAGCCAACACAAAACAGGACAGGACCGTTAGTATATGATGGCCCTTTCAGCGACGCTCTCGCGATAGATCAACCCGAGAGGTTTAACAGGGTCGGCCATCACAGCAAGCTCGGAAATTGACTGGCTGGCCCCGTTGGCTTCATCCACCCCTTCGATACATCTGCCCAGTCTACCTCCGATGGAGACAGAATAATGTTAACAAGGTCTATGGTATATTCTACGCCGCTCCCGGCGCCATCCATCGATCCTCCATCATGTCCTTCGGGGACCTCGCTGAAACTGCTGCAATCCCCTCCAGCCTGACGATTCCGGTCCCCTTTGTTACCGTTGTACCTCCGGATTCATCCCCGCAGTTGCTAGGCATCCATAGGTAACAATGTGGTTTGTGGTCGACATAACGGTGCTAAGTCCCTCTTACCCAAAGAATTTCTACGCCTTGTTGTCTGAGAGCAGGAAGTGGGACTCGAAGTGAAATAAATGCAGTTCAATCCCGTAGTGTGGCTCCGGAGATTAAGAAGCTAAGTGTAGAGAACCTGCGGTTAAAAGGAAAATTGTAGAAGTCGAGACTGACTTCTGCATGTCAATAATCATGGCTGCAGCGGTTGCGTTGTTGATTCTGATAACCCGATCGCCATCCACGGATATATCGAACTGAGATGATCATAGCTCGGGGGGGGGGTCCAACTCTCCCTCTCTATAAGCCCGAATAGATATTCCACCCAGAAAGACGTTGCCTTGCCATACTCAGTGACTTCGGATATCATGGGTCGTGAAGACATACGAACGTCAGGTAGAGGGAAGGAAGTGTGCTCCGACAGGGGGAAACTTACTACTTTATATGGCAGAGCAACGCGTGCATGTGAGTGGATCGCCACGAGGATGATATGACCCGGACACAATCCCAGAACGATAGGACCTGGGCAAATGCAGACAGGCGATGAGCAAAATAAAAGCAAAATATTGTAATTCAGTGGCTATGAGCACCGTCCATGGAAGTCCAACAGGCATCCGTGAAGATGATATACATGTTGCGGAATAGATGCGACGATGGGGTAACGAAGGTCGGGGTGGGTCCTGCGTGATATCTAAGTAATGTGTCACTGAGGTGTAGGTAAAAATAGTGTGATTTTGGAGCCAAAGGTGCTTAAGTAACGCCATGGATGCGCGTTAATCATAATGAATGTTCACTTTGACCATCAGGTACATTGCGAACCTGAAAATCAAGTTCAGCACACTATATCTGGAATGTAGCGGACACTTACCATTAACACACTTCGCCTGTAGTCCTCTTCATCTCGGTGGACAGAGCTATCAGATGAGTTTTGCCTCTTTGAGCTAGTCCTCGAACCATCCACATGGTTTCCATCTGAGGAATATCCGCTGGGGACTAAACTGCTATCCAGATGTTGAGGAGAGTGATTCCGTGGCGGTTGCATGCTAAGGGCAGAAGTATCTTGATCCGGCGTGTTCTGTACATAATTCGCCAGGAGAGGTTCGAAACTGCCAGCGCTGTATGTAGGAGTGTGGCCGTATGAGCTTTTTTGATCACGAGACGAACGAAGATCGTCGGTGCACCGATCAGCCCGAGGTGATGGGCTTGTCGTGCGTGTTGGCACGTATCCCTCTGTGTAGCTGCTCACGCGATATCCCACTGGGTGTGAATTGGTGCTGTCCTTTGCGGTAGGACCAAGTACCTGTGAGAGTCGAGCGGATGTCGGAAGTGAGCCTGAATCTTGCAAACCAGAGAGGCTACTTCGCTGGCCAACCCCAGACAAAAACTGATGTCGTGTATTTGGTGACGTTGGGCTATCATCATCGTCATCCAAAGGCGCTCTGTTTAAACCCGCAGCAGCGACTGCAGCTTCGACAGCGTCTTGTTCGATTCGCCTCATACGCCGGCGTCGGCGTATAGCAAATAATATCCACATCATGATAGAGGCAGTGGCAAGTCCAACGACAACAAAAACACCGACGACAGCCCCTGTGTCACCGAAAAATCTGCAGATGTAGCTCAGCACTTGACATGTGAGAAACCGATATAAAGCCATACGATGATCCCCCAGTAGTGCTGTCGTTCGGAGCGAGTGTTGGATTGACGATAGCTTGGGTTACCGTGATGATTATTCCACCACTTCCTGTCGTGGTGATCACCTTGGTGACTACGAGGGGTATGCTCGTCACCACCTGTCCCTGGCTGTTTGTGCTTGTAATGAAAATCGTGGTACTTTCTAGGACCGTCGTTCTATCACAAGTGTTGAGCCATCCTTGAGCCCAGATATCTTAAGCAAACTCGTACAGTGGCATTTCAGTCATCGGAAAATAACTTTGAGATGATGAATCGGAATGCAAAGGCAAAGATGTGGTGGGAAATGGCGTATCGGACGTGTGGAGGGAAATCGATGTTGAAGTTGAAGAAGTAGACATGCTGGGCGTGGTAGTGGCAAGGGAAGATGATGTCGACGTTGGCGATTGAGTGGGAATCGAATCTGTCGTCGTTGAAAGGGTCGTTGGCTGGACAGAGGTTTCTGAAGTGGACGTCACTGATTGATTGTCATTGCTCGAGGTGACGGTCATCGCAGACGCTGTGGAAGGAGACATTAGGGAAACCCCTGCAGCAGTGAGGGGGGCGGTAGATGATGACTCGGATGGACTTGCTGACGACGGTGCCGCGGTAGTAGGCACAGTTGCTGCTGACATCGTGGGTTTTAAAACACTGCGAGTGGTTCATGCAGGGAGCCTCAGAAGCTGAATGTGGACGCACGAAGATGGTTGTCGGAATTGTTCCGGAAATGCCGACGTTATTACAGGAGCAGAGGTAGGTGGAATCGGTGATGCGGTCACCGCAGTAAGGAAACGGTATTCACACCAGAAGGTGAAGGAATGTCGCTCGGAGGTACAGATGGCAGTGACGGCGCGTTGGAAGACCCAGGGGATGCGAAAGGGGTAGGAGTGCCAACGACCAGCGCTGAGGACATAAAATCCGCGGTGTGGAGTAAAGCGTGTAACAATGGGAATGTGAAATGCAAGTGAAATCCAGGCTGCACCAAACGAGAAAACGGAAGGGCGAACAGCTAGTAGAGCAAAACGGAAAAAGTCTCCCAAAGGCTCTAGGGGGCTGCGCGGCGCTGGACGTAGAAAAGTTAGTCACAGGTTGAGAGCGGATGCGAGAGGCACCAGCGTTGGAGTGGGTTAGGAAGGATGCGGATATTTGGCAGGGTGTAACCAGCACGCCGGAAATCAAGAAAGAGGAAGGACTCACTGCAGTCGATGAAGCTAGACGAACATTCCGAGCCTCGACCGGGCGTGAAGGGCAGTGGGAGGTTGCTAGCACTGGGTTCACGTTGCAACTCGAGTACTGAGTAAGGCAAGCTTTGCCCTTGATCGACCGTTGCTGGCTGGCTGCGAGGCGAAGTTGTGCGCCGTTTGAGCTTGCCTGACGGACAGAGGGAGCGGCCTGCGCTGGCCGGCCCGTCGGCTGTGAGGCTCCCATGCCTCCCAAGCCTTGCCGTAGTTCGGAATTGACCAGGCCGAACCCCTCGTCAACGTCACGGCTAAGGTGGACGCTCCGAAGGCATTGCTATCCTTGGCTTCGACAGCAAGTACATCAATATGGTCACCCTCGACCCAGAACTTTCTCAACCAAAGCAACGAGAACAAGCCCTCGTTCCAAGAGACACATACTTCCTCAATCCTGTAGCTCCGCCCCCATTCGAGCAGAGCGCAAGAGACCCGGTTGTCCTCCACTTCTCCGAACACGAGACATACACTGCCCCGGGCGGCGAAGATCCCCCAGAGTTTGCCCCGTACGATGCCTCCTACTTCATCTCGGGGACTGGGAATGTCATTTCTCATGACCCTCACTTGAATGAGGATGGTCAGTCAAAGCTCAGTTCCTTCCCGACTCTATGTACTGACATTGCAGAAGGTGAAGCGCTCTATCGTTTCTTACTCTCTCAGGCGATCACCCCGCCTCGCATGTTCCTACATTGTCGGGGGTCACACGACGAAACCCATACCCGCTTGGTCCGCTCACGCCACGAGGATCGCTTGGCGACAGAGCAATACACAGAAAGAGTTGTCGATTTCGATTTTAAAATAGACGTCGGCCAGCACATCTTTGGCGGGCCTACGCATTGGTCAGTAGGAGACTCCGCCCCTGCGTACCGTGGCCGCATGTTCCGCGAAGTTGGTATCGATGGTGAGAAACGTAAGGCTAAGAAGCCGGAACTAAACGCCGCGAAAGCATGGGATAAGGAACGTGACTCCAGGGGCTTTCCTCCGTGGATTGGCAGCGACTATGCATGGAGAGAGGATCAACCACACGTTATGCACGATAGTAGTGTGTTGAAATCATCATGGACGCTGCGCCAGTGGGCGGATGACTATTGCTCCAGTAGAAAGTTCTTGAAGGAATTCGAGTACCACAAAGTTCGTCCAGTGCTTTTACCTTGACCTGGCCCATTTGGTTGACGTTCCGTAGGTCGTTTATGGCTGGAATTATGACGCTCTCCTGGCCGCTACTCGTTCCGTTATAATCTCCATCCCATACAGAGGGAATCTCGAAGTTTCGTTTGAAACCTTGAACGCGATCATCTCTGTTCGATCGCATAATCGCCTGTCGCGCATGCTCTCCAACGGGTGGATCAAATTTCTGCTGATTATAACCTTCATATATCCCTTCTTGTGGCTATTCCGACGGTTTCACCATCGAGGTGGCGGGATCTGGAGGGTGTGCGGAGGTGCATATGCTCTCAAGCGCGTCGAGCAGGCCACGTTTCCCCAACAATATGCTGATGATTGCAAGCCTTGCGAAAGCTCGTTTCCAGATGCACAACCGGCTGGCAGTACCCATGGACAACCGTCGGGATCCACTGGTCCTTCTTATCCCAGGACTAAAGTCGTCGGTTTGAGGGAAGGGGTCTGGTTCAGACAGTGGGAAGGAACAATCAGAAGTGCTGTGCTCAATCGATTGCAGGAATCTGAGCCCCTTGTGGCAGGCGACGGTGGTCCCACATCATCTTCAATAATCATGCAGCTGGATGGTTATTGATCAAACACCCCTGGACTGTCAGGCAACCTACGCCCTATAGGTATTTGACACTCGTTTTAGATAGCACTTGATCGTGATATTCTGTTAAAAAATCCGTTTTCTGTATTCAAAGGGCGGATGTAGTACTGCTCAATTTAACGAATAAAGTACGCCCTAACAATGAAGTCGACTTCGAGCCGAGTTACAAATCCGATTAGCCAGCCAGCCATGTTAAAGTCAGAAGTTCGCTGGGTCAATGGTCACGGCGAACTTGTATTCATGTGGTTGAATACATTCGTGTCCGTCCAAACGGCCGAGAAACCGACGTTAAGGCTTCCTTTGTTAACGTCGCTAGAGATGCGCTCTAATTCGGATTCCGAATAGTCGTCAGCCTCGAGGAAGGCGAGCGAAGTTTCCAAAAACCATGCGTGTTTCTTGATGAAATGTACGATAACCGTTCCGCCAACACGCTTATTCTCGTATCGCTTCACGCGACCTTCCCTATATCGCCACGCGTTACTTGTTTCAAGCGCCATCCCTAGTAAAGAAAGAGTTAATAATCGTTGGTGCGATTGATTGAACGAACCTTCACGCAGCCTGGACATGTCACTCCCCTCGACCAGCGCCTCCACACTTTCGGCCAGTGTCATATCCTGGACTGGCTGTTGGTAGCGCACTCCAAACGTTGACACACTTGAATGAGCCCATGAGGATGGCGTAGGGTTATAGGGAGCATTCAGTGAGCTCTGAACATCGTTCGTCTTGTTCTTTGACTCCTTCTCGATGTAGGACAAGACAGACTGCTTGACTCGCGTAACATGGGAAGGAAATAAAAATCCATGCGAGTATCTCGGAGGGGGTGAGCGGAAGAGGCGGCAAGGTATGAATTGACCCTGTACTTACACGGTGCCAGCGCGAGGATGGTCATACATCCAGCATCGTTCACTCGCCCATCGAATTCGAGTAGCTTGCGGATGCAGAGCCATCCACTTCGCAGTTTGTTTGTCTTCAGCACCCTTTGTCAAACCCTTGACGGCTGTGTCTTTTGAAACCCAAGTAACGAGACTCCAGCTCAAGGCATATAGCTCGCCAGCCATGAAGAGATCCTTAACAAGGTAGCCCCAGTAAACCAGTGGGTCCTGGACAACACCGGGTTGATTAGGTATCACATCGATGTCGGACTGCAGAGAAGTAGGGAAATGAGGGTCGAGAGCCTCTGCCGCAACGGACGTAATATTTTCCGGAAAGCCATATGGACTGTGCCCCTTTGCATGCAGCTCTAACCTCATCCTGGACTCCAATTCTGCCAACATTACGAAGGCGTCATCATCGACTTTGGCGACGAAGTCTGGCCGTACCCAAGGCCTGGGTCGGCTTGAAGTATAGTCCTCCCAGGCGAGATGTGAATCATGAGGAGCAGGTTGGGGCGCCGGCGACGATTGTTCAGAATAGGAAAAGTGTGGTGCTGGAATCGAGGTATTGACATAGACAGGCGGTACCCATGCATTTTCAGCAGCCCAGCTGAAGTAGGCATGTGACTTGCCCGAATTCATGTTTTCGGGACAAGGTAAAACGATAATGTCGTTATACACTGGATAAGGTTGTCAAACTTAGGAGAGCTGCATGCTCGAATATAACTCACTTTCCATTTCAGCTTGTATTCGCCTTTCCCAGCCTTTCCGAGGCTGGCCGAGAATAAACCGCACTACCGTTCGTGATGTTCCAAATCCACTGTCACCTGCACCTGCACCATTTCGACTACGAGGATGCGAAGCCCATGTAGTTCTTATCAGCATCCTACGTTCCAATGCGGAGTCCATGGAGAAAACACCCAGGAGTATTCCTGCTGGTGGAACAGAATCCAAGTCATCCGGAGGAAACGTTGGTGGAGATGATACTGGAAGGGGGTTCAAATACGGATAAGGCAGGGGCGTGCGATAACTTGGAGGGTAGGATGATGACGGTGGGATAGCACAATATGCTTGCCAGGGCAATGGTTCCTTGTCAGGGTTCAGGATGTACATGAGTAGCAACGTGAGTGAAATTGCAAACACTGTGAAAAGGAGAAGAGCGAAAATCTTGACCGGAGTGAGCCTGACCGTAACGCCAGAGGGAGATAGAAAGATCTCACAATAGTTATCGGTTGTTGAGGGAACCATGGATGTCGAACGATCCTTCTTGTACCCTTCTTGAAGGCTCTCCATATCCTTCCCTCTCGTTTCCGTCTCCTGCGTAAGTGTGGGTGAAGAGTCCACCACCGACGATTCCCGTCCCGGAGACCGGTATAGGCCCCGGAGCTTCCGAGCAACGGTGATGCTGGCTCACTGTCTATGTCTGAGGTAGATGAGGTAAATCGATGTGTTGGATACGAAGGCGAGGTCGATGCCCGGGGTGGTGTTGGCGCTGTATACGAAGTAGCAGAATCAAAAGAAGAACGATCATCTTGTGTGGTATCCGGGTATGAAGTGTCCACATGCTCTCCCACAGGCATTGTGTTTGGGGTATCTCCGTACACTTCCTGCGGGTCTGAACCAGGCAAGAATTCGTACTGTTCCCCAGACTGCCATGGTCTTGAAGAACCGACGAGACTTCGAGATCCTGCCATGTCACTGCCGTCTCGAGCCTCCTGCGGACAGTGGGAAGGAGTTCAGCACAACCGGCAGGCAAGCAGGTCCAAGCAGTTTTAATGCACGCTTGCGCAAGTGCAAACCAACTGTTGTCTGAATCCGTTCGAGGAGGTGAGAGTAAGTCGACAAAATTACAGAAGCAGCGTGGAGAATCATTTCCGTTTAACGCTCGCTACACTCCCATAGTAGTAGTCGTACACAGGTTCGATGTAGAATTACATGGCTACAATCCGCATATCGGGACCCCCTGCGCACAATCCGAGCTCGACCACCTCATCATGACATCCAAAATACTCCTTCGAGACGGAGAATGGGAATCCTTAGGCAGACCGAGCGATTCCGGTGCACCCTCGGAGTCTATACAATTGCAGCCCGAAAGATGTACCAGCCAAACCAGGGATGAATGTCCAGTCAGGATCAAAATTACAGCACCACCAGGGATGTACGATGCTTTCGGGGACCGGAATTGTCAAGTGACAGTGCCGGGAGCCAGTGTAAAGTTGGTATTGCCCTACCGTGACAGTAGTAGTGTCACGACACACTCACGTGACTGCAATACTGGAAAGTTCTGGGACAGGGGGGTCCAAGAGTTGATCTCGCTCTCATCCCTACAACCAGAATGGCCTCTCTCAGGTAGGGATACACATGAACTGAACTCCATCAATGACCGACTCAGTTCTCAGACACGAGTTCTACGAGACGGATGAGAGACTTACCCTCTCGGTGTTTGATCGAGGGGCAGATCCTGAAGCAGTGTCTGTGCAGTTTGAACCGCGAAAGGTGGGATCCACATGTCTTATCCGACACATCTTTTTCTCAAAAGCAGTAGCTATTGTACCAGAATGGAGATAAAGTCTTATCACTTCAGCCTCTCAAGGGTCAGATTGACCCTACCAAGAGCGACTACACAGTGGGCAAGGTTAAAGTCGAGATTAGATTAGCCAAGATGGTACTGGGTCGATGGGGGGGTCTTGTCGGGGAAGCTCCTGATCGTATGTCATTTCGACTCTGATCACGCATTACAGCGCTCCAGTGTTTCTTAGCACTTGCAGGTTCTGCTGCACCGCCGCCGCCGCCGCCGGAACCTCCGATCAGTCACAAGCGGAAGAACTGGGAAGGTATCACTACAGATATACTCACCAACGACAAGGAAAGGTCTACTGAGGAGGACCCTAATGTTGGTGGTGACAGTACTGTCAATTCCTTTTTCCAGAAGATCTTTGCGGACGCAGACGATGACACGAGACGTGCGATGGTGAAGAGTTTTCAGGAGAGCGGCGGAACTTCACTCAGCACGAATTGGGAGGATGTTAAGAAAGGGTCAGTCGAAGTGAAGCCTCCAACGGGGAGTGAATGGAAGAGATGGGGTTGATTCCACGTCGTACTGTCCTGACAACGGCAATGTCATGTAAATTTGCTGGGTAGAGGATATGCAATATGTCTTGTTAGAGTGTGACTGGTAGTGTCTTCAAAAGGATCGAAGTGGCTGTTGATGCGAAACTGGTCATTGGGCCCCCCAGCCTGAATCATGTCGCGCCTTACCCTCATCGTTGCCGCAACAAAGCAGAATGGTATTGGACGGAGCGGCACAATGCCTTGGCACATCCCAAAAGACTTGGCATACTTCAGCCGGGTCACGACGAACGCACCCCCTGCACAAATGAACACGGTATTCATGGGCAGGAAAACTTGGGAGAGTATCCCGCAGAAGTTCAGACCGCTGAAAAAGCGGACCAATGTTGTGCTCAGCCGAGACAAAGACTATGACCTGTGCGCCGATCTGAATACACTAATCCATTCCCTAACTAACTGCCACCAGGTTTCCTAACGACACAACAACATCGCCAACCGATTCAACACATCTGTGTTCCGACCTGAAAATTGCAGTGGAGGCTTTCGGATCCCAGAACAACGCACACCGTTTGTTCGTTATTGGAGGATCTTCTCTGTATCACGAAGCACTAGCACTGGGATCCCAACATTCCAACTGTCCGTCGCTGCAAGCAGATCGCATCCTCATAACGCGTCTTTATAACCCGGAATTCGACTGCGATGTGTTCTTCCCCGATGTTCTGGGTGGTGCAGAATGGAGAAAAGCGTCCCACGAAGAACATAGCGCGTGGGTGGGCTTTGAGGTTCCAGAAGGGATTCAAACGGAAAATGGCATCGAATTCGAATTTCAGATGTGGGTTAGGTCGTCGGAGTAATTTGGGACAAGTAGGGGGATCCTTAGCAAGCTGCATTTAACTCCTGTCGTACCCAAAGAAACACTTTCGCCACAGCTAAGATTTTATGGTGTGATGCTGAAGCGTGCTGTTGCAAGCGCGTAGAGAGCCTACCCTTGCCGCTTCAGGGGAGTCAGCGATGCAGACGTGGAAATGACGGGTACACCGTACCTGTTTATGTTTGGGATCCTTTGAACAGATAACATACACCCTCCCCTTGCGTATAACGATGCTGCAACCGCCACACATAACCTTGACCGACGACCTGACCTTCATCCCCCTCGCCAACGCCCGGACTGGCGGTATAGTAGGGGAGACTGCAACGTGATGGTGATGAGTGGTACCCGCAGCACGAAACCGCATGAGAAGCGGGCGACTCGACGTGAGCAAAGCCCGCAGCATAGTTTGCAGAGACTGTGACTTGGAACAATGATATTCTCCAATGGATCAGTTTGCAAAACAAGCCTCTGTCACGTGCGCGCTCACACCTCTCCTCTTCCACCCAAGCTCGCCGCTCAGACACTTTCCTGTAACATGGAACGTGTGCACGAGACCACTCCTATCCCCACGTCTCGGACAGCTGCCTTCGCCTTGTTTGTTGCCGTTCTCCTCGCATTCGTAGTAGAGACACAGACAACACAGGTCAGTGACACATTCATATCATGATCAGTCGCGAAAACCTGATCTTTCTGCAGTACCTGCAGACTACATTGGGATACCAGCAACCATACTTTATATTGTAAGTACGAATACGCTGCAGGTAAGTAATTGGCTGAAATGGGATTCCAGTTACATTGTCCATTCATGCTTCTTGTTGTCTTTCCCGATTCATTTGATTTACGTGCTACTCAAGACGAAGTATAGGCTTCGACCTTTATTAACCGGCCTCATTTTTGCTCTCACAGCGCAGATAAATACCTGGAATTCTACACACTCCTCCTCGATTGGAAGTCTCTCCATGGCGAAACTGGTCGTTCCCATCATTTGTATCACGGCATTTTACAATCTCCCTGGTCTCTTGTGGTTTATTGCAGTTCCCCTGGCTTCGTACGATGTCTTCTTTGTTACCTTTTCATCCATTGACGCCTTCCCAGGGTCACGGACGTAACAGCGATTTGGAATGCAAATGCATTTTTCGCTTATATCTTTAGCGTCAAGCTGCTCGGAGTAAAATGGGGGACCCTCCGTTTGTTTGCGGTAGTTGTCGCCACTTTAGGCGTTCTTACTGTGGTCTACGGCGGGACCAGCGCGCTCTCACCAAACTCACAATTCGTCGAGGTCAATCCGTCGACTACCTCCGCGCCTTTCGTTGGGGATATGCTAACTCTGGTTGCATCTGTCCTTTATGGCCTCTATCAAGTTCTCTACAAGAAATACATTGCATTACCGTCCGATCCAGAGCCGACCGCCGAGCCTGGTCATTATCGATCACTTCCTGTTGGTGCAAATAGCACTGTAGATGAAGAGTCAGCTTCTATCCTTCGTGCGGACGATATCGTATACCCACCACCATTTGGCCTATATGCCAATTTGATTACGGCAACCATAGGCCTCTGTACCCTGCTCGTTTTTTGGATCCCAATACCTATCCTACACTATTACCAGATCGAGACTTTCCGACTACCACCAAATGGAAGTACAGTAATGGCGATCGCTGGCATAGCGACGTCAGGCGTGGTCTTCAACGCTGGGTTTATGGTATGTCATGGTCTCCTCTGTACCTGGCGGGCTCAGATCTTGTGGATCAATCATCTGACAGATACTGTTGGGAATCTGGGGCCCCATCGTGACATCAGTTGGGAACCTACTTACCATAGTCCTGACACTCATCTCCGATCTAATTTTTGGTACGGTCGCATTGACATTTGGAGGGCTGCTGGGAGCTGGCATGATTATTTGTGCGTTTGGGATTCTAGTTTACGGCATGTTCTAGGTCAGACATGCAGCTTGGCACGCGCAGCGAATGAACAGCTGCGTTGATAGTCAAGTATCTTCCGACTTTCAATTACTTCCAAGCGATGCCCAACGATGGTAATATCATTATATCACAGACCGGAAGAAAAAATATGCGATGTGTTAATTAACAGCCCCGGAAGTAAAACTGACAGAATGGTGAATTCAGTGTACCAGAAGAGGATTGGAATGGGGGCGAGGGAAAGGTGGAGCTCCAACTTGCACGGATACGTGAAAGTAACGAGAAAATGAGCGTAGATGAGATTGCGGGTAGGTTACAAACTTGTGCCTCCAACGAAACGAGCGTGCCAAACTAGGAACGGACTGCACCGGGGGAATATCAGTTATGAGAGCAGGTAAGGTAACGGACATGGAAAATGGAAACAGGCACAAGGTGCGGGGGCGGATGAATGGGAGGAAGGTCATGGGTACCCAAATTGTCTCGTTCTAGTCGTGCACTCAGAAGAGCCAGCCTAAATAAAATACGGCTCCGTCACCGATGGAAAGGGCATCATCGTCTGAGGCCCAACAACCTCAGCTCGAACGTATTATCACGGTGCCGTGGCCATTAGACTACCAAATCATTCAATCTGGCAGTACATTTCATCAATGAATATTCCTTACCTCTTGCGCTTGGCCTTCGTCATCTCTTTCCGTAATGCAGGTCCATCTAGTGGCTTGAGCAGCTCGAATGCACAAAGCAAATCTTCGGACACGCTGTAGCGAGGAACGTTAGAATGGGAGTCTGCCTAGAAGAACACGAGGCGCACCTCATGCAAGCTCCATAATTGTCGAACTCTGACGCCAGTGGATGAGTAAGGTCACTCTAACGAAAAGAACAACAAACCTCCACAGTAGTTCGGCGCACTAAACACAGTGACCAATGTTCGATCGTTCCAGAACTCGTAACCGTCTTCTACTACCATGTGCGCCCGACAGATCAAATCCATGTCGTATCGCACTAGGAAGTCGTTAATCACCGCCTTCCCAAAACAGTAGCTAACACCACGCTCATTGTCCTCCCAATCTAATGCGGTATCCGATGGATCCGACCATAACAAATCATTGAGTAGACCATAGTCAGGAACGTCCGTGGGTCGCTGTATACGCTTGATATCATCCATCGAATGAAGGGAAGGCGAAAGGCCACCATGAACGCAGAATATTTTTGAAGCAACAACAGCTGCGATGGGCAAGCAGTTGAAGACATCAATGAATGTTTTCCACGTTTTGATGTTACATCTTCGCTTGCATTCGTCATAAAAGCCATAGACTGTGCCAGAGTGAGCGCTGTGAACGATTGCACTAATTAAAGACAAACCTCGTGTCACGTTCGCGCATTCGTGATTACCCCGCAAGAGAAAGAAATTCTCTGGATACTTGATCTTGTAGCACAGCAAGAGGAGGATGGTTTCTAGGCTTTGCTTGCCTCGATCCACATAATCGCCCAGGAAGAGATAGTTTGCAGAGGGAGGGAACCCACACATTTCAAACAATCGGATAAGGTCAGAATACTGGCCGTGAACGTCACCAACGATCTTGACTGGGGGTGATAGTTCGATCAGGGTAGGTTGGCCGAGGAAGACCTCCCTTGCTGCTTGGCATATGGCAGCAATCTCTACGTTTTTCAGACAGAGAGACTTGCTAACTTTGCCGGTATAACCAACGTCGAGTAGACGCTGTATCATATCGTCAATGTCGAACTGCTTGAGCTTCTCTTTTCCACCATTTCCAGTAGGAGTGAGAGTGTCGCTCAACGGGAAGCTGCTCGCTGTTGACCCCGGTGTGAATGAAGGGGGCATTGACGATGTAGAAAGTATGGTTTGAGTAATTGGAATGTCAAGGGGGGTGGGAGATGGCTTTGTAGACGGGGCGGAAGCGGATGGTGCTGGCGCAGGGGAGAGCAAAGCGGACGAAGCGTGGTTGTTGGAGGGAGGCGAGAGGGTGGAGGAAGCAATGACGGGCGAGGGTGGCGGTTGGGAACCAGTCGGAGTGGTACTGCGTTCTGGGTAATCCTCGGATGCAGCAGCACTGCGAACCGCATCGTATTCGTGGGCGGCGCTTAGTGCGGGGGTTGGGTGGAGAGTTGCACGGGGGATGGTACCGTGGATGGTGGAGGCACCAAGGTCTCCAAACGGGCCATCCTGAGGTGGATCCTGGTCTTTCTCCCTGGCGGACTTTTTGGACTTTTTGGACTGTTGTTGGCCCATTGGCGGGGCCTGGGAGGGATGTGTGGATGGGGCTGGCGGTGTCTGGGAAGACTGTGGCCGCGACCTGGACAACTTGGAGGTTAGCACTGAGAGCAGGGAGGGCGCCAGCTTGGGCAAGACGTGATGTCGATCACCCAGACAGTGCGGGTTGGGCGGTGTAACCTTGTCTACCCTTGTTTGTCCACTTGTTTACCACAGACAAGTCGTGCGTGCGCGCAAATGTAATTCATTCCAACACGGCATGCATTTTGATACAATAAAATCCAGACACCCCATCCCTGCTCAGAACTTGCCAAACGCCTTGGCCGAAGCCTTGTTCTTCGCCACCCGGAGCACGTTGAAACGCACGGTTTTGGACAGTGGTCGACATTGACCTGATCCCTTTCAGCCAACGCCGTGTCTCTCCCAGTCTCCACTCACCAACAGTAACCGTATCACCAACCTCCACGCGGAATGCGGGTGACACATGCGCAGCCAGGTTCTTGTGTCTTTTCTCGTAACGGTCTGTGGGCCACATGTCAGATCACCAGACCAACTCCGACCCTTCCACGCACTGTACTTGGGGACATAGTGCAGGTAATCCCGGCGGATGATGATTGTCCGCGTCATTTTCGTCGAGACGACTTTGCCGGTCAGGATTCGCCCACGAATCGAGATATTGCCGGTGAAAGGACATTTCTTGTCTGTGTGCGCCATGTGTAGCTGTACATGGAAGACCAAGGGCGAACATACCGATGTAGGTGCCGTGGATTGCGTCTGATGGGGTTTTAAATCCAAGGCCGACGTCCTTGTACCATCGCTTGTCCTTTGTCGAGACCTTCTTGCCGCCTTCACGGGGCCGAGAACCGGATGAGTATCTCTAGACTGCATAGACAATCATTAGTCGTACCACGGATTTTGGCGTTTTGGAAAAGATGTTGCTTTTGGAAGGCTTTCTCGATCTGCAGAGGGTTACCAACGACATGAATCGAGAATGATTTCTGCACGCACCTGTTCGGCCATTGTAGAACTTGTTCTCTTGGACCCGCGCCTCCGGACGGTCGCCAGCCACAGAACAGAAACTATACAGATCCCGGCATTTGCCGAGCCTTGCCGAGCAGTCTTACGATTAATGCTACCAAAAACTACGGTGCGTGGAGTGTTATACCAGACAAACTAGTTGTCCGTCGCCGGTGCACGCAATGTAGACTATTGAATGATGATTTCTTCTGAGCGCTATTCAGCACAGCTTTGAGCCAGTGACGCGACACGCCGCGTCCAGCCAAGCAATGCTCGTCACGCGCACTCGTGTTACCGCATACATACGTCTCATGAACAGACAACAAACACTCCGTACGTCCCTCCCCCCCCGTGACCACAACCCTTCACTCGCACCTTGCGTGTAGGAAAGTTCCTGGAGATGCCGAGAAACGCCAAGCCTACTCCGCCCCAGCAATCCAGCCTAGCTGAAGCGTGGGGTGCAGGCAAGAAGAAACGGAAGGTGGATCCACCCACTGTTCTGGCCTCGGAGGTCGGAGAGGAGAAGAACGTAGCAAGTGGCAGGACAGTCCCCAGCTCACCTGGTGAGTGAACACGGTCCATATTCTCCTTTCCAACTCATCCTGCATCTTCAGCCAAATCACAAGGTAGGGCATCACTATCACCCAAACGTACAACTTTACTTCCAGTGTTCTGAGATGCATACAACACTAAAGCGAATGCTACACAGGTCGCACCAAGAGGAGACGCGTCGCCGATTCGGATGAAGACGAGGTCACTTCAAAGCCACCTATGGAAGGCAAGTTGCTTTCGTCACGTGAACTTGTATCACTAACAGCAGTCGCCGTGAATGCAGGGAGCCGCACACCTCCAAGCCCTCCTATCGTCAAAGGGAAAGCCAAAGCTAACGCACAGTCTGCTATTCCGGAAGAGGACGAGGAGCTTTCCTGCAGTGCAGCGGAGGGCGAGGAGGAAGAGGGGGCTGCAGAGGACGTGATACAATCTGAAGAAGAAGACGCGTCCCAGACGTAAGCTTCTATATGGCTTCCCACCGGACTGACATATCATTCCTCGTAAGTGCGGAAGAAGCGCTCTCGCGGGCAGGCGAGGTCGACATTCAGGGTGGATGGAAAGTAGGAGCACCGTGCGTTGCTTTCGCCTTCCAAACGTAACATGATCACTTGAACGGACTCCTTAGAGTACCATACGCAGCTCTCACCAAGACATTCGCGCTGATCGAGGCGACTACCAAGCGACTGGAAAAAACATCATTGCTCACGGGTTTCTTTCTTCTTGTCATGCGACGTAGGGCCAAAGAGGACACCAACTCACTCCTCCAAGCCGTCTACTTGTGTATAAACAAGGTATGGGGTGACCCAAAATGACGTCCTGACGTTTGTTTTACTCTTTGTGAAGTTAAGTCCAGATTATGTTGGCGTGGAGTTGGGGATAGGAGAGAGCCTCCTTGTCAAAGCGATTAGCGAGTCCACTGGTCGCAGCCTGGCAATAGTCAGGGCAGACCTCAAGAAAGAGGGTGACCTCGGCTTGGTCGCATCGGCAAGCGCGCAATATTCTCACCTACCACACTAATGACAGGGATGCTCTTTGTAGAACTCGAAAGCCAGCCAGAAGACGTTATTCAGACCCAAGTCTTTGACAGTTCCTCTTGTGTTCAGCAGTCTGAAAGAAATTGCGCTCTCCTCTGGTCATTCAGTGAGCAACAACTTGGAAGAGTCTGACCCATTGGCCTGACTGTGACTAGTCCCAAACAAAGAAAGTATCTATCATCACCAAGCTACTGGCAGCATGTCAAGACATCGAAGCCAAGTATATTATCCGTAGTTTGGAAGGCAAGCTCCGGATAGGAAATGCTGAGCGGACCGTGCTCGTTGCATTGGCCCATGCAGCCGTTCTCGCAGAGCTTGAGGAATGTGAGAAGTCCTCCAGTGTTCTTTGTTTCGGCGAGTTTACCATTCACTACAGCTGGAAAAAAGTGGAACAAAGACAAGGTTACAAGTCGTCTAGAAGAGGCGACAAGTATTATGAAGTCTGTGTTCAGGTTCGTTCTCCCCTACCATCGCAGATATCCTGCTTATCGCCCGCTAGCGAACTTCCTAGTTATGACCTTGTCATTCCTGCACTCCTTACTAATGGCGTCAGCAATCTTCGTTCTACATGCAAGCTTACACCTGGCGTACCCCTCAAGCCTATGCTTGCCAAGCCCACGAAGGCTATTGGTGAAGTTCTTGACCGCTTCGAGAACAAGCGATTCACATGTGAATACAAGTATGACGGCGAACGTGCACAGGTTCACAAACTTGATGATGGTGTTGTGGGGATATTTAGCAGGAACTCTGAGGATATGAGTAAAAAGTATCCCGACCTCGTTGAGCAGTTACCACACGTGGGTGAACTTCATTTCAGGTGTGTGGGTTTTCTACTGACATCAACCTAGTGCGTCAAACCAGAGACGAAGTCGTTCGTTTTTGATGCGGAAGCTGTCGCTATAGACAAGACGACAGGGAAACTTATGCCGTTCCAAGAGCTCAGCAAGCGCAAACGGAAAGATGTAAAACTCGAAGATATTCAAGTTCGAGTTTGCCTCTTTGCCTTTGATCTTCTTTATTTGAATGGAGAGGTATGCTCGAGCGAGTGCGTTTTAGTCCAACGATCGGCTGATAATGGTGTTGAAGTCATTGTTGCAAAAGCCGCTGGTCGAGCGTAGAGAACTATTGCAACAACATTTTCAAGTCATTCCAGGAGAATTCGATTTTGCCAAGTCGTCTGATGGCGAGACGACTGAGGAGATTCAAGCCTTCCTTGAAGAGAGTGTCAAGGATGGCTGCGAGGGACTCATGGTGAAAATGCTCGAGAGCGATGAAAGCCATTACGAGCCAAGTCGACGTAGCGTGAACTGGTTGAAGGTATGGTAATAGTTCGGCTTTATATCTTGTATGCTCAACATTTTCCTCAGCTCAAGAAAGATTACCTTGCTGGCGTTGGCGACTCACTCGATCTAGTTGTGGTTGGCGGATACTACGGAAAGGGCAAACGCACGAATGTATACGGTGCATTTCTGCTGGCATGCTTCGATGCAGATTCCGAAGAGTATCAGACTATCTGCAAGATTGGAACTGGGTTCAGCGAAGAGGTATTGCAAACCCACTGGGATACCCTGCGAGCACTCGAGATGGTAAAGCCTCGGGGAGACATCAAAATTGGCGGTGCTAAACCTGACATATGGTTTGAGCCCAAGGTTGTCTGGGAAGTCCTTGCGGCTGATCTAAGTCTGAGTCCAATATACACTGCTGCCCAAGGATTGGTGGGTGTTTCTTATTTCATGGTTGCTAGGCTGAGAAAATAATGGTTGTCTAGGTGGAAGAGCGTGGAATTTCATTACGCTTTCCTCGATTCATTAAGGTGAGAGACGACAAGTCTGCCGATGATGCAACTGGTCCAGAGCAGGTGACGATTTTCGTGTTTGACGTGGTGCTTACGCTGAACCATGGATTAGATCGCAGAGATGTATGGACGTCAAGCGCTTGCTCATCGGAAAGGCAAGAACGACAAAGGAGGGGATGGGGATGATGGATTTTGGTGATATCATACATTGAGAGCAAAAGTTGTACTACTCAGCAATGCCTGAGCAAGATTTTTAAGTGAACCAAGCACCGAGTATGAGTGATAGAACATACCGTAGGTCTGAACAGGCCCGAGAGCTACTTTGGATCGGACTTGCCGAGTTCTTGAAGAGCTTGAGTGACTGGACCTTTCGGTTCGGTTCCAAGCAAGCCGTATTTCTTTTCACGACCGCCGTTGTGCCAATAGTTGACAAAGCGTGCTCCTTGGGCCGACTGAGCTATGACATTGGTTGTATGACAAGCGAAGAGCAAGTAGTTCCGAGGTTGCACGCGCCAGGCTGGGGGGAGATCAGCAGTGTTGCGGGGAGCGGACGACAGAATGCTGACCGAACCGCGTGAAGACCACGCTTAAAAAGAGGGATTCAGTCTGGAAGTCGCGGTACAAGGAGAGGCTCGACGCACGAGTAGAAAGCAAGAGTGGCAGTCATTGTGCCGGATATGACCTCTTCATCCTTGCTCAGGTCAGCGATGGCAGCCAGGGGGAGGCCGAAGTTGGCAACCTGGGAGGGGGGTGGTATGGCGCGGTCAGTGGAGGGAGACGACGGGACTGACCGGTCCCCAAAAATGGGTGCCTGGGAAGGGGGTCAGAGGGGAGAAAGCAAGCGTGTGTGGACTGACTAAAGAAGTATTCGCGGGCTGCTGGGGACCTGATCCAGGTGAAAAAGGTGGAAGCCATGGCAGGAACGAGAGCGGAGTCGAGGGATGACTTGGACGAGTCACGTGACACGACGACGCAGAGAGCGGGGACGGGACGGTGACCCGTCGGGATCCGGATCTGCGCGGGTCGACGACACCGCGAGCATGGCAAGAAGCAGGGCGTGTGGCGTCTCGCCAGGAATAGCAGGACACGTTTTGTTGATGCCTGCCACCAGCCATGCACCTACAAGCAGCTCTGCCGCTGGGCCCACCCTCTCTCTCCACCGACCACGATGCACAACGCGTTCGCACAGAGCCACACCCCCGCCTACCCCTACTACGGCCAGCCCTACCACACCTACATCCCCCCAGGCTACCCGCAGCAGCCCCCCCGCTCCACCTTCACCGCAGCACAACCCCCCTACTCCCCTCACAGCACCCAGCCCGATCCGTGGCCACGAGAAAAGGTCCCGTTTCCAGCCCCCCCGCGCCAGT
>JBBPRR010000378.1:0-25379 GCA_038093115.1 Hortiboletus flavorubellus
CGGTGACGCCACAGGATCGGATCATCGAGGCGAATTGGAGACATGTATTTACGTCCAGTCAGATCTTGAATCTATACGGTCGTTTGGTACGTTCAGTAAGCCTGAGCGTCCGTCATGGTAGGAGTCAATAGACTGACAACTTATCATAGTTTTTTTTGATGCGAAGCATGATTTAGAAACCGACCCGGAAGCGGTGACACTCGGACTGATCGACAATCAAGGGCACTGATTTGCCTGGCACTGCGCAGTGTCGCTCGCGATCCTTCCGAGGTTATGTGGCGTTGGATGTCAAGCTGTCAAGCTACTTTTTTCTTGTGCTTTCGGCAACCCCGGGTGTCAGCATCTATAGCCTTCCCACAGTGATTATAAGGGATCCCTCCGAAGCGCAATATGCATCAACTTATCCCCTTCCAGCCGACCTTTGGTTGTCAACGTTCACGACTGTAACGCGACTACACGATGACAGCGTATTGCCCCAGCGCGCGCGAGTACTACAGACTTTACGTCAAGCTAGGCATTGTAAGGAAGACCATGGAACAGGTACACAGCATCGGCATCTCAATCGCAGTACAGCGGCCCCACGTTGGCATGGTGAGGCGTCCAAACGTGTTCGAAGGCACGCAAGATCGCTCCGAGATTCATTCATGTGCCAGCCACAGGACTGTGGGGTAACGCCAGGAGGATGGAGAGAGCCCATGACGGGTGTGCGGGTGATCTGAAGCGGGCTCGATCACCACAAGTCACATTCGATCTCAATCAAGTCGTTGGAAACAAAGCCGACCCTGAGGTATTCAGATATGCGACTTTTCTTGTTCACTGGCAAGTTCCGTCGAGGATCGTTTGCTGCGGACCTGTAGTCCTTGCGGGTCACCGGAGCAAAGTACGAGTCCCGGTAGTCTCCGCAAGTCGGACTCGATACTTTTGAGATCAACAAACAATCGTTCCGATCATGTGGTATCATCACGGCGCATGGAGAACGGACGTGGTCCTCCACGAATGACGCTGGACGTTCTCAAGCAACCCCTCCACGAATGAACGACAGGTACGAGGAACCGAATCTGCAACGTCAATGTACACCCGAAAGCCATCGATCGAGTCGGCCATGGATCCGGGATCACCACTGCTGCGGCTGCGTACCTTGCGGTCTCGAGCGCTGTACGCTGCGGCAGAACTCGGAGCTAAAGACGTTGAGGCATCCGGCAGTAAATAGTATGCTTGCTGTACTCGTGGGCGCAGGAAACGACCGTTTTCTGGGCCTGGGGCTAGGTTGCAGCCGGGGGAGGCAGTACTAGTCGCTGGCACTGGCACAGAACGAGACCGAGGCCGGTGCACGAATGCGTCCGTAAAAAAATGTCTTTGCCCAGACCCATGGCAGTACCAACAACTCGGCCGGCAGGAGCCGAGAGGCGGCAAAAGTCAGTTCCAGGCCCCAGGTCCCGATCTCGTCGGGCGCCTCGACCTTGGGGGGGGAATAAAAAGGGCGAAATCGGGGGTTGCCCCGCACTATGCCCAATACGCTCGTCATGTGCTTGAGGCCATAAGAGGCACATAGCGAGGTCCGTACAATAATCGTCCAGGATCGAGCGCCTAGATCGGAATGCGCCAGGAGGAGTGACCATGTCAAGACTCGAAACGGGAGGATAATAACAGGAACGGTTTGATCAATTCATTCGGATCTCGGTGATGATGGTCGGGACCGACGTTTTTTGAAACAGCCTTCATTTCGTTGCATGTGATTGCCCGCCGAGAACGAGGATATTTGCAGCGATAAGGATAAGACATGACCGCCTAGACGAGACGGCATCTGTCCCGTCAAGCTTTCATGTCTGTTTTGTTGAGCGTGACAAATTGAACGCCCGCCGGTTATGGGACCCTTGTCCCACGAGTCCTGGCTTAGGAAACACGGTCAGCAGAAACGACGCAAGGTTGGGCTTGATGCAGATGCGGCCAAAATCGGTAGGATCCCGTTCACCTCCCATGTGCAAAGACTTCCTTTGTTTCGGTACAGAAAACGTGTTGTCTTGGCACTGGCACGCAATGGTCTAATCAGCCTTGACGGACCCAATGAACGCGCTGATCCTATCACGACCAACATGATCGCGATCACCGTGTCCGCGTTCAAAGACGCGTGTGGTTGTGTGAGAAACGGCACGCCGATAGTGGAACGGCGCATGACCCCAGGACTGATAAGTCGCTGGGGGCAAGTTGGTTCCGAGGGTGCGACATACCAAGCCTGAGGAAAACAAAAGGCGTGCGTTCGTGAGTGTACGTTTGCTTGAATGTCATACTACAGAGGCGGGGGGCGAACCCTATCATGTGTTCCATCTACACCAGGCGTCGCACTACCCGGTCCGACTGCCGCTTTTGATTCCACGCGTTTGAATAACGCCGTCATAAGAATGGAGAAGACAGGAAGGACGCGCGCGGAGTCGCGGACGGCATAACTCCATTTTCCGTCCTCTCGTCCTCCATTCTCCATTCAATTCAATTCGTCCTATCCCCCTTACTACCCATCTATCCATGTTTGCAAAGCGGAGAGAACCACTCACGGGCGCGTTTCCACCCAAGCCTATCTCGCGTATCAATATTTCAATTTCAAAGCTCACCATCACGGTTGTTTGTCTCATCTAGTCGCATTATGTAAAAAACGCAGAGGCGGTCGAACGTGGGTGGTGATAAGGCAATAGGTATATTGACGATGAGTTCGGCGAGTAAAAATGAACGTGACCCGCGTGATCCGGGATGTATTCGCGTGTCCTAGGGTGTTGCGTGATTGCGGTCTGTGGCTGAGCACTGGAAGTGTGGCCGTCGACAATCCCCCCACGCCAGTGGGTATCCGCTTGTTTGTGCTATTGTGTACACAAATGTTGTCGAGAACGCTGCTGCGTCTACGTCGTTATGTGGGCGATAAAAAGGGATGCCACGGAGCCGGGCTAATTTGGGCGTTTATGCGGACGCGGACCCACTTGATGTGCTGGACACACCCCGTCTCCCCCCCATTTCGGGGGTGCAAGGCAGAGTGGCCGAGAGGAGAACGCTGCTCAGGTGGCCCATCGTGCGCCAGCATGTCGACTTGGGTTACCTAGAGGGGCGAGAACGATGCAAAAGTATGTGCTACGTGGACTGATTGGCAACGCTATCTGATCCGCTCTCGTCGGAATGTATGTGGTATTTTTTGTTGGTTGTTGAGGGCAGGAACCGCGGGTTCGCACGGGCGTCTGACCCTTTTGAATTGGGTTGAAAGAAAGGAAGGTCAGCCCTGGGAGAGAGATAAGAGCATCCGAGACCAGGCATCCGCTATTTGATCACATCAGCTGTCACGGGTGGCATTTGAAAAACGTATGGGGGTGACAATTGTAGATCGCGTAGAGGCAGGTGGCTCGTTCCCGAGCTGGGAGGAGAAAAGAGGGGTGACGGTCAAGGCGACGGTAGAGTATAAGGTCAGCTGTACATATACCGCTGGTTTGGCGATACGCATATGAACCACGAGGGAAGGAGAGTAGCGAATCCAGAATGCTGTCAAAATGACAGATGATAGTGCCAAGATCGTCGAGGATAGAACGAGTTTAGAACGGGTTCCAATCGGAAGAAGTGATTGTGCAATAATGACGAAACGTAGAGACACACGGCGTCTCGACGGTGCAGAGTGGTCAACAACCGCGAAAGCTCGTTGACAAGTGAAACTAATGGTCATATATTGGATCGAAGCGTGAGTGAGTTGGGATTTGATGTGGAGTTCATAGTGAGATGACCGTGACGGTGACATGTACTTTGGTTGTTGCGAAGCCGTGAAATGTGGCAAGACGCGCCGAATCATTGCGTTATCTAGCGCACAAATTAGGCACCAATAGGCGTATAAGTGGAAATAGAGAACATGATCGTGGGAAGTTGCTCTGCTGGTGCCACCGTTCGTGGTATAAACAATCCCCAACTCCGTGATTCAAACAAGTACGATCGGGCACAAAGCGCGGGAGGGAGCTACAAGAAAGGTAGAACCATAATTGTACAAGGAAAGTGGAGTTGCGCCTCCTGCCATCCTTCAAGCTTCAAGCTTCAGGGGTGGAGCGGAAGCTTTGCATGGAGCGGGGGCTCATCTGGAGTGGATAACGATGTGATCCAGGAAGGATGAGTCACTTCCCTCTAAGGCCACACCTTATCAAAAGAGGTGGTGGTCATGTGTACAGAGATGTATTTCCCGGAAGAAATTTGGAGAGACGGCGATAAGGCAGATAGAGCTACACATCGAGTTAACCTCGACGAAAGGTGAAAGATAACGTCGTGTCATGGAAACGGTGGATACCTTCGAAGGGCCGGAAGTCGAAACGAAGGGAAGAGGAAGGATGGGCAGTGAAAAGAAAGCAGAAGGGGCTGAGATACGGGTGATGGCGATGATGGCGACGGCATGCAGAAAATTCCTGTGGACGAATCATGATGCGACGATGTAGGTCTAGACGGGGACGAGGTGGCACCGCCCACGTCCAGAGAGAGGGTGGCGATAAGAAGGTACCGGAGGCAGTTGGTAGGATGGCGGTTGTCGCGATAAGGCCCGGGGATACAAGGCACTGTGACGTGTGACTGGAATAAAGATCTGGGCAATTCGAAAGTGGAGCTTACCATAAAGAGCACGTGCCGATTCGGCGATCGAGATCTCGGGACGAGTGGCTGTTTTATGGAGGCGACGCTATTTTACATTTCAAAACGCTCGTCAATCCGAAACCACTCGCCCGTCTCACCACAACACTCGACGGTTCTGCTGCAGCTGTCTGTCGCGCCGTGCAGTGAGCAAACCGACCATGCCACACACCCACTCTCCCTGACGTCATCCACAGATGTCCGTCTGTCCTCAAGTTCATCGCTCATTCTCTGACGAACGCGGCCCCGGCACATTCCACTCGCTCGGTGTCCTCCCAAAGAGAACACGCGACATTTCTACCCGCAAATCTCCCGTCTTCCACATCGCCCATGACGACGACGACGACCACTCTTCCTCCCCTGACGAACATCCACCGCAGGCTCTCTCCACCTCCTTCCCTTCCCACACCATCCGCTTCCCTAGCTCTGGCGCTAGCTCCCCCTCCCCCGGATCCCCTTCTTCCACCTCTACTTCCCGTCCTTCCTCTCCCTTCTCTCAGCTCTCCAGAGGCGCATCTGCGCCTATTCTGCTTTCAAGTGGAAAGCCCCTCAAGTCTTCGCTTAAATCGTCGTCGTCGTCCCCGGCCATGTTGATACCCCCACAGGCTCAGCACATGCATCTACGTGCTCGTTCAGAACCATCCACCCCTAAAAATGTCCATTTCCCTGAAAAGGACAACGCTCTTGCCACCGTCCGTGTTTTCAAACGCTCAGCTCGTCCCGCAGCACTCAGTAATCCTGCCAACGGCAATGGCGACGAGACAGAAACAGAGGGCGAGGATACTTCGCCCGCACGCTTCCCATTTCCTCGCATTTCTCCCGTTTTAAATTATGAGATTGACCCAACAAAATCTTCTCCCGTGCCTTCCAAATCTTCTCCTTTAAATTTATTCCTCGAATCTCTCAATCTGTCCCTGTCCCCACCCGGCGCAACTATGAAACCCATACTCACAGGGTTTATCCTCGTCCGCAATCTAGCATTTGAAAAACACGTCGCCATCCGTTTCACTCTCGACGACTGGCAAACCGTTAGCGAGGTCGGGGCTCATTACGTCGACTCCCTCTCACATCCACCGTCCCAAGTTCTCTCCTCCCGCTCTCCCTCCACTCAAGAGGACACCACTCCTCAAAGCGGAAGAGGGTGGGATCGGTTCACGTTCACAATCCGTCTCGAGGACTATGCCCACTCTTTGAGCACTCGAACTCTCTGGCTCGTCGCCCGTTATCGCACAAACTCCACATTCCCCGCTCCTGGTTCCTCTCAGTACGGCCCGGGTGGTGAATGGTGGGACAACAATGACGGCGGCAATTACCGTGTCGGGTTCAGACCCGCCGTCACCGCTTCGACGTCCCCTCGAAACAGACCCCGGCGGGAAGCTGCCTCTGGTACGTTATCTTACCGTTTATGCTGGTACTACCAGATCCAATACTCATCCCTGAGCACCAGCACCAATCTATTCACCGCACACCCAACCTCAACCCACAATGACTTGCATGGAGCATGCATTAGGCCACATGGTCCCATCTGTTCCAAAAAACAAGGAGGATAGACGTTTGACGCCCCTGCGCATCGGGAAACTCGATCTATGCAATTATTCCCCGCCAACAGTTCATGCGACATCTTCCGTTTCTTTTCCTTCCGCGGGATCCCCTCAAACTTCACCATCTTCGTTTAGCAAGTCGGCGTTGCCACCCTCGGTCGAACCGCGGTCGTCGTCTGATGAAGACACCGCGTCACCCGCTTCCTCGACCCTTTCGACCCCCTCTGCTTCACCTACAATAGTCCCGCGCGTAATCATAGGTGGACAGCCCGCTACCTCAACCCATAGCGCTAATGAGAAGGAGGACGCCATCATGTCTTCCAGACCTGGTCACATTGCGGAATGGGATTGGTCAGCGCCCGTCAAGCTGCGAAATGACGTTCATGCGCCTGGCTCGGAGCCTCCCGAACGACGGTTCGACGTTCAATCGCTACAAGGTCTTCCCGACAATGGTTCGCTCTACGACGCTTTTGTCTCACAGTGGTGCTTTGCCCAAGGATACCCGAGCCATAACGGCTATGATGGTGGTGGTGGTATTATGGCATAACCCACTGTGCGTTTACCTTACGGGTGCATCCATCTGTATCCCGATCCATCTCATGTGAGAACCATGACGCTCCTGTCTTGTATCACATCCATATGCGCGAACTTTGCACCGTGCTCGTATGTTTTTCTCGGCTATGGCAGTTGGAGTTCTCCCACTTTCCTGATTATTCCATCCTGTACTCGCTGTCTGTCTGTATCACCACACTCTGTGTCACCTATGCACTTGCTCACTGGTCTCTTGTCTTGATCATTTCTTCATTTTTTGGGATTTATTTTTATCCATACATAGCATCCGCCTCAGGTTGGACATATACGAACTCGCACATCATCTGAACTTTGACTGCTTGACATGATGATTGATCATCACTCTTTTCGCCTTGATACGCATCCCCCTTCTCCGCTCTATCCCGAAAAGTGGGCATGATGGTGGTCGCACCGGTACTCAGAAATGAGATTCCTGAAAAATACAGCGGTCGACGGTCGTATGCGAGGGTCAGTTGGTAGCAAGGTTCTCAAACGTGTGAGAGTCGCCACGTGCATCCTCGTCGACACGTTGGGAAACGTTAATCTTGTTGATGTCAAATGGCAGACGCATTTGCGCACGTGTGCATCGACACCTGGACTCACAGGGACGTGTCATCGTGTCATCCAGACTCGCACGTGCTCTCTCCGCGGTATGATCAGATGTGATAGGACGAGGGATGGGACGCGATATCACGAATGCGGTTCGTCGACATCTCTGGAGCTGAACGTTACTGTCAGGCATGCGCCAGGGAACCACCTTGCAGTGACTGGCTGCATGTCCGAGCAGCGAGGTCTGTCGACGAATGGTTTCTGATGAATGGAGTCACACAGCATATGAGATTTACGATGGGAATTCGAGCCTGTCCAGAATCGAACGCGGAACGCACCGTCACGTGATCTGCGTAATAACGATGAAATGCATGCCCAAGTTGCATCAACAGTCAGCGTCAACAATAAAGCACTAAAATGTACCCATCTTGACAGTGACGATTTTGGACATGATTTCCGTCACAGTGGACGCATTGATGGAAGGGTCGGCTTCTTCGACAGTCTCCATAATGACGAAACCGATCCCATGGGGTTCGCGAGAGTGAGAGTCGTACATGACAGACGCCTTCTTCACCTAGAACGACTCGGCATTAGCGACTAGCAACCCCAAACCCCTCCTGCTTACAGTTAGATTTATCAGAGTAACGTACCTAAAGGTGGACAAGGGAGCGACGTGGTCGCGCGTGTCGACTTTGTATGTAGCTGAGACCAGAACCGTGGAGGTTGTTTCCAGGATTGCGACCTCCATCGCGACTGTTGTGTGGCTGCTTTTTCGTATCAAAGTAAAGAAAGAGAAAGGATAGATTATTGTTTGAATATGGGGTGAGAACGAGGGGGAGGTGTCATCGCATCCAGGGTTCCTGCTTTGGTAGGCATGGCAGGGAAACTCGCCACTGCGATCACAACCTGGGAACCGAACGCCAGTGTTCCAGCTACTGGGGCAAGGCGCCTACATGCAATGTCATGGGTTGGTGAATGCGAACTCTGCAAAGCTAACGTGTCATTCTCCTTCGACGAACACTCCCATGACAAGGCTCTCCGTCCCCCCTTTTCGCTCTCTATTTCCCATCCTGAATTCGGACGGAAAATCTGAAGGGTCTCAATCTACCCCCGTCCTCGTTTTCGTCCCCTGGCCCTATCACGAAACCCTTACTTACAGATTCCATCCTTGTCCGCAATTTAGCATTTGAAAACCATGTCGCCACTCATTTTACTCATTTACTCTCGATGACTGGCAAACCGTTAGCGAGGTCGGTGCTCACACCTACCAGTCCAAGTTCATCCCCTTTCGTCTCGGAGGACACCAGGCCTCAAGAGGCAAGGTGGGATCACTTCACGTCGATAATCTGCCTCGAGGACTATGCCTACTCTTTGAGTACTCGAATTCTCTGGCTCGCCGCCCATTAAAGCACAAATTCTACGTACCCCGATCCTGGTTTCTCTCAGTACGTCCCAGATGGTTGGGACAACAGTGACGACAGTTACCATGTTGGGCTTAGACCCGCCGTCGCCACTTCAACATTTCCCGGAAGCAGACCTCACCGGGAAACTGTCTCTGGTATGTTTCACTGTTTATGCTGTACCGAATGCAATACTCATTTCGTGAACACCAGCACTGATTTCCTCACCGCACAACCAACCTGCATCCACAATGACTTACAAGGAGCATGCATTAGAATTCACGGTCCCATCCATTCCAAAAAAACAGTGGGAATGGACGTTTGCCTGCAACGGAAAAGGAAACCTATGCAGTTATGTCTCGCTCGCAGGTCGTGCCACAGCATCCATCTCATTTCCTTCTGCGAACTCCCCTCAAACATCGTCACCATCCTGCCACCCTCGTCTGAACTGCGGTCGCCGTCTGATGAAGACACTGCGTTACCCACTTCCTTGACCGTTTCAGCCCCCTCCACTTTTCCTACGATAGTCCTGCGTGGGATCATAGGCGGACATCCCGCAACCCCCAGCTATAGCTCTAGTGAGAATAAGAAGGACGCTATCACGTCCTCCAGACCTGGTCACATTGCAGACTTGGGTTGGTTTCAGCACGCATCAAGCTGCGAACCGGGGGGCTGCCTCGTCAACACATCGATCTTGCGCCTGGCTTGGAGCCTCCCGAGTGACAAGTGCGACACGATCGCTACAGGGTCTCACCGACAGTGATTCGCTCTACGATACCGGACCTTGTCAAGAAAAATGGCACTTTCAGCCCCGGGAGCCCGTGTTACCCACAGACCTCTCCCACCCACCTGTCCGTTCACCACTGTCCCTCCTATGTGCACCTTTTCACCGCTCCAACCAAATAGCCTTTCTTCCGAGTTTATCCGCCATCTTCTTGTGCATGTCCGAGTCACCAAATGAGACGCTGTGGTCCCACTTGATGTGGAGCATGAACCCAACCACGCGGCAGAGGAACCAAAGGGGGATTCAAGCTCAGCACCGAGATCGCACAGCAAAAAAAGAAGGAATCACCAAACTCACCGCTGTCTTGTCAGCCAGCGGACGGATGCTCAGTATGACTCCACGCCCGGAGGTGGGTTCGACATTGCCCCTCTTTTTGTCCCCTGCCCTGACTGGCTCAGCTTGTAAGATATATTGTACAAGCCTGGTGTCCGCAAGCACTCTGGCTTCTTCTCGCCGCTTGGTTCAAGGGGGTAAGTTGACAGTGAAGCCCAAATATGATCATCTGCGTCGTATCTGCGTCCTGGTGATGTCCAGACAGCGTCAGATAATGGTGACAAGTGCCTGACATGCTTGAACACCACTTCATCTTCACTTCAGAATTCCACAAAGCTGGGCTGGCAGCTCCAAGAGGAATCAGGGACAGTGGATTATAGGGTGAGGTTTGTGAACCTCTGTTGCGCTTGCGTTTGACTGGCTTGGATGGCCTAGTCCACAGGAGAGCCACACTCGGGAATACATTGGAGGATATTTATATGGGTTCTTGGACCACAAAAATTTACCTCTACGACGATGAGTATGCCCTTGCGCTGTCATGTCAGAACCTCCACTGCATTGCTTCGCTGACAATTCGCGTGATTGGGGCATTGACGAAGGCATGTTGGGTTGGATGGTACGCCAGTGAGCCATTGCATCCTATGAGTGCTTGTCTCATGGATTCACAGACATTGCATGCTGGCCTAACTTCCTGTGCGGGTCTCTCATTCGACACTCATGGTTCCACTACACACCCCACTTGACAGGCCCATCGTGTACGCTGGTTGCGTCAGCGGTTGGTCCGAGGGGTTCTTAGTCACGAACGCAGCGCCTTGGATATGCTGACAAAAAACACGGGTTACGTGACAGTCATTTCCATCGGTTTTCCGACCGCGTCTCAGTCAGGTTGACATTTACTTCTGTGTTTGGTAGCACCTGTGGTCGATATCTGCGAGTTCTTCAAAAAGTATGGTTCAACGAAAAGTCAAAGGGGATTGGCACTGTGGACTGTGTGCTGACGTATCACGCAGACTTATTCACCAGTCTAATAAATTCGAGATGGTGATTCGGTGCGCACACTTGGAATCTCTTTTGTGAAGCTGCATAGGTAATGTCTTTTTTTTTCTTGAAAGGGTGGTTGAATGGGTCGTGTAGAAGAGTTGAAACATGAAGATAGTCGACACGACGTTGGTTCAACAGTTGCAGCCATGAAGGCGTGTTTCCCGATGTGCCAACATGGAAAAGGCAAGGGTTATACTCATCGCATCCTGATACTCATCTAAGGACGTGCTGCATCTAGGATCATGTTGCCCCACCACTGCCATGCCAGACTCCTGCTTATTGTAAGACATCCCTCGCCTGCTCCTCCGTCACCTGCATGAGATGCTCATTGCACTCCTCACTGTCCTCATGGCCATCAAAGACTCAAAGTACAAATACTGATCCTGAATTCTGATCTATCTGCCATCTGCAACTGCCATAGGAGTTTATTGACAGTTATTGGTGCTGTGCTGGACCAAGAATCATCGAAGGGTTGATGTCACCAAGTTTGAGTTGTGGAGTAGATCATTGGTATCAGTGTTGCTAAGTGCAGAGGCATGGTGGCTTGATTTGTCTGAGCCTATGAGAGAGGTATGGTGGGCAGGGGTGAAAGAGTGCTGTATAACAAAAGAACTATGGAGCTGACAATGAAATGCTATACTACTGACAAACTGGAGGGAAGCAAGGAGTGGGTGGAATACATATGGTTTTGATTGAGTGCTAGGATGATGTTTAAGGAAGGTGCATGCATTGGAGGGGTGAGAGAGGCAAGTCACAGGGTGGTGGCTGTGTAGTTTGGGCATACCTTGGTGTTGCCCTGGCCATCATGGGGGAGTCCTGTCATAATTCCAAAACACAGACTTATGCCTGTCATATCTGAAATAAAGATGGGTCTAGGTAGTACTCCTGTGAAAATACAATGTATTGTTTCCTCTGTTCATCCTAAATATAAAGCCAAAGTAAAACATGATGGGGATGGTATGAAGTAGTGCAAAAATGGAAAGGGAATTAATTCAACTTCCAACATGAGGTCCAAGAGTTTCCAAGCAAAGACTGATCATCAACAAGAGTGTTGTCAGAAGATGGCATTGCAGAATGAACAGGAAGGTGAAGGGCCCTTCTGTTCCAAGGAGCAATCCAGCCAAAGCAAGTGCCATCAGAAGATTGAATCCAGCCATCTACCTCCTCCAGGTCACCAAAGAAAACAAGTTCTTGAAACCTCCACATTGCTTTGTTGGAACTATCATCAGACTTGGTAACAGTTTGGTTGTCCTCTAAAATGGGAAAGAATTTTTGTCAGCTCTGGGTACTCCCGGAATTGACTTGCAATACACTGACCAGTGGTTGCATTCCAGACTCTAATGGTCTTGTCCAAGGAGCCAGAGACAATATATTTGCTATTAGGTGAAAATGCAACAGAAGACACTGAATCTGTGTGCTCCTGGAATGGACCTGCCATACACTGCCCAGTGGTTGCATTCCAAACCCTAATGGTGTTGTCACCAGAGCCAGAGACAATGCACCTGCCATCAGGTGAATATGCAACAGACAACACTGGACCTGTGTGCCCCTTGAATGGATCTGCAACACAACGACCAGTGGTTGCATCATAGATCTTGATAGTGTTGTCCCCTGAACCAGGGACAATATGTCTGCCATCAGGTGAATAGGCAACACAAAAGATTGAATTTGTGTGCCCCTGGAATGGGCCAGCCACATGCTGACCAGTCCTTGCATCCCAAATCCTAATGGTGTTGTCCAAAGAGCCAGAGACAATGTGTCTGCCATCTGGGTCAGGTGAATAGACAACAGACAAGACTGGATTTGTATGCCCTTGGAATGGACCTGCCTCACACTGGCCAGTGCTTGCATTCCAAACCATGATGGTGTTGTCCCTTGAGCCAGAGACAACCTGTAGACCATTGGGTGAATAGGCAACAGAGATGACACCACCTTGATGCCCCTGGAATGGATCTACCATGCAGTAACCAGTGGTGGAATTCCAAATCCTGACAGTCCTGTCTCCAGAGCCAGAAACAATGTGCTTGCCATCAGGTGAATAGGCAACAGAGTTGACAGGACCTTCATGCCCCTGAAATGGACCAGCCACACACAACCCAGTAGTTGCATTCCATACTCTAATGGTCTTGTCCCAAGAGCCAGAGACAATATGGCTGCCATCAGATGAATAGGCAATGGAGGTGATCCTGTCTGTGTGCCCATGCAAGGTATGAACCTCTGCTGGCCAGCTGGTTGGCTGACCTGAGGGGAAAAAGAGATGCTTCTGTAGGTGATTATGCCAGAGGATACAAAGTGGTGAGTTGGTTGGGGTCTGGGGCATGGCTGACAGATAGAGGTGGGGAGTGGATTCTCTGAGCACAGGAGCAAATACTTGAATGAAGTGGAATGCCTCTGATGCCAAAATGGCTATCTCTTTGTCCTGGTAACATTTTCTTTAGTGATCACCACATACCACTAAACTTCATACCTTGGCCCATTTGGTAAGAATGGTGCAGGTCTCCAGGGCAAATAAGATGGGTGATAATGGAGAAGAGAGGGAGAGAAGGCTGATGGCTTCAAGCCAGTAAGGAAAGATGGCCTTGAACAAGGAGGTAACCTCTTTCAACAACTCTTGGGAACAATTGGCATCTTGCAAGTGGTGCATCCAGTACTGGCATGAATATGCCAGGTGGGGAGGAATAGCCATGTTCACTCGACTTTGCAGATCAGAGATGGCAGGATTTCGGACCTTAGAGTCCTTCAGGTCACAGATGTTGAACCGGAGCATATTCCGCATGCAAGCAAGCAGTGCTTGCCCAAGACACAAACAATGCTGGGGTAGGATGTCGACATGAAAGATCCCACTGCGAGCTTCGTCCCGTAAAAAGTCATAGAACGAGGTATGGAGGGGACGGATAGGTTTATCCTCATCAAGTACTCCGTCAAGCAATGATCCCATAGGTTTAATTATTGCTCCGATATTCAGGTGTCCGCCAAAGAGAGCAGAGAGGGAAGTGAGGGACAATGGCTTATTGAGTGCAAGCAGAACCGCCATCACCGTCCGAAAATGATCTCGAGCATCTTTCAAGGTGAACAGTTGACTCAGTATGGTCTGGTAGAGCTTGTCCAACGAGTGGCCGCTGTCAGTGGTGGCAGCTTGCAGGAGTCGGTCAAGTCGCTGCCGTAGGTCGAGCCCGACAGCACCCTCCCCATGGATGAAAAGGCACGCAGTGGATGCCCACTGGAAGAGATGTTGGGAATGATGGACAAGTAGTCGGCACCATTCCTTGTCCGGCCAATAAGTTTCGAGTTCGGTATATCGACGAAGCGAGTGATGGATGAATGTCTCGATATCTCCGTCTACGATTTCTTCCGGTATGTCGCTCATTTTTCTAAGTACGATCTTAGGGCCAAGAGCAAGTGTGGTGAGGATGTCGTCTTCCGCTCGAGTAGTAATGAGAAAACGAAGATTGGTCGGAAGTGCATTTTTGGCAATTTGCTCAGATATGGCGTCCAGGAGCTGTCGGCGACCGGCTCGATCACCACTTTGGTCGAGGGCATCGATGACGATGACCAAGGGCCCAATAGGATCGAGGTCCTTGGCAGGTTCTATGATAAGCTTCTGGATCTGCTCCGAGGGTGATTGCGAGGTGCGAAGCGCTCGATCATCTTTGACGACCCCCCAAAGGGCAATCTTGTACTGCGGATCGTGATCAGAGAGGTCCCGCGCGATGGTGCTGAAGAGGTTTTTTGGGTTGCGGCTCGCGATATCGGTGCCGGAGAAGTAATACGAGGAGCCGAGACGTTTTTGCTCGTTATACAGATGAGCGATGGAGTGAGCAACAGCAGACTTGCCCGATCCAGCGACGCCGGTCAGGAGGCACACTCGCGGTGCACCTTCCTCGGGATTGTTGAGAATTTCAAAGATTTCTCGCAGCAACAACTCGCGCGTCCCCAGGAGGCATCCATTCTTCTCCTCAAACTTAGCGCCGAACGCATACGGTATGTCATTCAGGTCGACTGCTTTCGCTATATTACACGCCTATGAGCTACGGACCGCAGTCTCAAGACATCCGACTTACCATTATGTTCCACGTCATTCATCATGCGAACGACGACGACCCCCGTGTGCACTGCAACTCCCTCCAAGAACGCCGTCTTGAGTTCTCGGAACTTGTTCTCGTAATCAGTAATTCTTGCATCGATATCGGACATCGTGTATTTTGCCGTTCGAAGCCCTAGACGGAAATAAGTGGTGGTCGGTGTCAAGCCAGTGGTGACTTACAGAAGTTCTTTTGCTTGGCGTATTCAGTGATGAAGTACCCGCACTCCGTCACCTGCTGGATGAGAAGCGTGATGGTCTTCATGTGCCTTTCGATTGCTTTCAAGTGGTCGGCATCGTGAACGAACGCAAAGATGTCACTCATCGTTCCTGCTAAGCGAATGATGTGCTCATCACGATTTTTCTGGCTTATGAGCACCTGCGTAAAACATTCTCAGCGATCAGCGATGGTATGAATATCCGAGTAACAGACAGACCTTGTTTGCAGCTGATATGACGGACCAAGCCAGCGACACATACGGATGAATCTGTGTGGCATTAAGACCTGGAGGGAGTCACGATGCTGAGCACGGAGTACCTCTGCGATACGAGTCACAATGTCGTTGAAGAGCTCAATCCTCCGCAACAGAGTATCCCACGTAGTCTCGGATGGCCGTACCCCGGTCGAGATCATTGTGGTAATTTCGACCGCCGAACCCAGGAGGTTGACGGCTGCGGGCGTGGAGCTGAATGGATTGACCGCCGCAGCCGCCGCAGCGACAGCGTCTGAAGCTTGATGTTCATCTGCATTAACGTCCGCACATGGCTCTGCAACCAACGCAAACTTGATTGTGATCTCAGAAAGATCGGACCCATCGGAGGCATCCTTGCGAAGAGTGTCTTCAAACACTGTGACCGCAGAGCTCGCGTCAGTACGCCGGGTTATTCACAATACCCTCGTACCTCCATCCCTCAATTTTCGAAACATCCCGCTGATAGTGTCAGTGAGACTTCCCACTAGTTTGTTCTTTCTGAAGCGGCGCTTTTGGTAAACATTTACGAGGAGGATGGAGGAATCGTTTCCGTCACTAGCGATATTCAGTTTCCTGGCGTACCACACAGGATGTGTACGCACAAATATAAATTTTCATTCCAAGAGGTGCGATTATTTGCCTCTTTTGTGCTGCTCGTTGACCGCAAGGTATCAGCCACGGAGAATTGGACGTAGTGTCGGTTGGGAACAAGCGTTTTGCGCCGTGCCCGAGTTTGAAGTTCGATGTCTGAAAGTAAACTAATTTGCATACAACGGAAGGTCCGACGCTGCGACCCCACCTTTGATAGTGATTTTCTTTGCCCTAGAATCACGTTCAGAACATTCACAACATAGTCAAGGACATAATCAATATCCATACATGACACTTTGAACTGGACTGGCCACATTCATGGCGTTATGGGTGAGAATGGTGAATATACGACGAGTGAGAGGAGACATGGTGGGCGTACGAGGTCGGGAGCCGAACAAGCTGGGTAACATGCGGCCGCAATGCGGCATGGGCGCCAATTGGTACATGGCGACTAGATGTCCGACTCGGACCACACTTTGTCCGACAAAGCTCTCGCTAGTCCCACCCCATCCAATACTTCCTCCTGCCTGGTAAAGCTTCGTCTTGTCTTCGATGCCTTCATGGGTGGAACCGGCGATAACGAAGGCGTGGACGCCTCGCTCGCACATCCGCCTCGGCAAGCACACTTCAAGATCCACGTCGTCGGTACGCAGACGTCAGCGAGCCCGCGTCCGAGTCGGTTGCCAATGGAGTCACGCCAACCGTGATTAGCGTCTACGCAAGAGCGGTAGCACGCTGAAATTCGTGCTCGGACCACTGGGATCGATGGTGCGTGTGTCCAAGTGTTGGTCGGCACCTTCAGTATTCTGTTCTTCGTTCTTTTCTGCTGGACGATCTTGCTCCCTCGTGTAAGGATTATTAACCCACCACCCCACTACCCGCCATCAATCGCAGGCCTCTCCGTCCGCAACCACCTCTTCCCCCACACCTGTCTCAACCATCCCACTTCCACTTCCACCTTCATCACTCATCCTTACCACTCCCTCCTCACTTCCGCCCATGGTTGGAACCATCTAATATGAGTGCGAACTTGGCGGGAAAGAGACCCCAAAACTTGAGTCAAAACCCGATCGTATTCAGGTCAAGAAACGACTCAACGAATACATACGGGAAAGCCGACACAGAAGGCAGTGACTCGAACGCATAAAAGAACGTAGGAGAAGAGGGAGGAGGGACGGAGGAGGAGGAAGGGGGGGAGCTAACGCCAGAACCGGAGAAGTGGATGATGGTGGGACCGAGAGAGAACACCGTTAGCCAAGGGAGGAACGGTGGTATATCGCGAGCCTGAGAACACAAGTGAGTGTACGCGTTCGTCAGAGAATGGGACGGACATACATTCATTGATGTCAGGGAGGACCGACATGTTGCGCAGTTATTAGTCAATCGAGCTATGAAAGACGGCGTATTGCAATTTTAAGGACGCAATTCGCATCTCATTCCATTGTCTGCTGTACACACTATGAAAAATAAAATGGTCAAAAAGGAATGAATGCGGCCCGTGTGGGTATCTCGGACGAGCCAAGAGTGCTGCTCGAGGGAGAGCAACGCAGTCATCAATCGACCACATTGCTGTCTGCGGATGTGTGGGTGTGTTCGATGTGCGCGTACTCGTACGACGGCAGTGTGGGTGCCGGTGAAGTTGGGCGAGCCGGAGGGCGGGGGAGCAAGCACGCGGGTAGGCGAGGTGGAATGAGGGGCCTGCTCGCAGGCAGGGCCGGCGCAGTGGAGGGTGAACGGGCGAGCGCACGGCACGAAGGTGAATGGACGAGAACGGGTGCACATGACGTACAACCGTCGGGCATGGTGACTGGTCAACGCGTTTTGACGGAGGTGGCGAGAGGGTGAGTTGGTCGTAGCCTTCGACGCGGCGTGACGGCGTGACGTGCTTGTAGCGCTGTCTCCAACCGGCGGAAGGCATGTACGACCCTCATGATTGCAGACTCGCTTCGTCACTATGGAGACTATCGAGGAAGCCGACGCTGCCACAGGACAGAAATCACGAGCAAAATCGTCAGTATCGACAAGGTGACTTTAGTACTTTGTTGTCTGCGCTGACCGTCGTTTGAACATCACGCTCGACGTGGGGGTGCAGCACCACCTACACCTGGACGTTATTACACGCCACGACCGTATGTTCGGGTTTACTTGTTGTAGACATACGATCCGGGGCTGCGATGCAGATGAACGACCATGTGATTCCTGGTCTTTTTTTTTTTTTTAAAGATCCTCGTTTAACGTCCGTAGGGAGATTCCCTTTGTTAGGCGTGTACAAAATGTGCTTCCTGGTCATATAACACCCGTTACTCGCGCGACCATGAACACTGAGGCGGTTAGACCGTCTCACAGTCCGTGTCACATTCTCCATTTCATTTCCTTCTGCGGGCTCCCCCCAAGCTTCGTCATGATCTTCAGTTGGCAATTCAGCTCTGCCTCTCGAACGGCGATGCGACACTTCATCGCTACAGGCGCTTCTTGACAATAATTCGGTCTACGATGCCTTCGTTACACAGTGATGCTTTGCCCAAAGATACCCAAGCCATTACGATTATGATATTGGTGGGATAATGGCGTAACCCATTCTCTCACCTTGTAGGTGCGTCCGTCTCTTTCCGGTTTATCCCGTGCAAGACCATCTCACAGCGTGTTTGGCATGTGTCACATCTACACAGGTGCAAGATGCACGAGACATTGCTTCGCGCTTGTATCTCTTTCTTGGCTATTGCAATCGCATTCCTTCCACTCTGCTGTTTATCTTGTCCTATGCTTGTTGTCTGTCTGTATCACTACACTCCGTGTCACCTATGCACCACCTATGCGCTTCTTCACCCCTCCCTTGTCTCGATTCCCTCCGCGTTTATTTTGATCCGTACATTGTATCTCCCCTCTCGCAGTTATGACTACAGTAGGGGAGGCTGTGGTGCTGCGTCGCGTGCTGCGTGTGTTCTTCGATGCGATTTTCTTGGAAGGGTGGCTGACTGGATGGTGTAGGAGAGTCGGAACACGAAGGCGGCCGACACGACGTTGATTGTGGGCGTTGTGAGTGGTATTTCCCGGTGGCACTAATACACCTCCATGGCCCATGGGGTGACCTTGGCGCTCTCCACCTCTGACGACTCACGATTTTTGCAGATTACCTCACTCAGGACCAATATCTCGAACGATCGTGTTGCGCTGGCCACGACGGAAGACGATATCGCAACGATGACGCCCTACTCGGACCAGGGATACGTCCTGACATGGGAAAGCCAAGGGTCGTACCCATCATCGCGTTCCGACTCATCTAATGATAATCTGTATCTAGGATCCTGTTGTTTGACCACCGTCCATCGACATATCCCTCTCCCGCTCCTCTGTCACCCACGCGAAACGTTTATGGCGCTCCTTGCCGTTCCCGCATCCCTCATTGTACAAACGTCCATACCGATCCATCTGTGGTCTGAAATCGCGAGGAGAGTCAGTCAATGATCAGTCGAAGGGGTTTTGTCACCAGGGTGAGGAGCGGATGGTCGCCGTTGGTGTTTCTGGATGCGGAGGAACAAATGACATAGAAAATGATTCCAAACGAACGCGAGTATGTCAAATGGTGGAGCGAGGGGGAGTGGGGTGGGGTAACAATGCTAGGTGAACATGGGTATGATCTTGGTGCTGCCTTGGTCATCTTGAGGCTTAAGCATTGTGAAAGTCTCGTCATTAGTTGACACAATTTCAAAACACAGACCTATGCTTGTTATGCACGAGTGACACAAAGATGAGCCTGAAACATCTGTACTCTTCCTTTCTTGTGCTAGATAGAGTTTCTAGGAGGTACACATCTGTAGATATGCCATCACACCCATGAACACCCTCAACATGTCAAATATTACACATATGGATCAACATGAATGTCATAGATAAGCATGATAGAAAGATGGACTGAAAATTAGTTCCAACATGTGGTCCACAACTCCCCAAACAAGGGTGTGTTGTGAATGTCAACTTGGGAAGTTTTGTCAGAAGATGTCACTAAAGAATGGACTGGAAGATGAAGGGCCTTCCTGTTCCAAGGAGCAATCCAGCCAAAGCAAGCACCATTGGAAGATTGAATCCAGCCATCTACCTCCTCCAAGTCACCAAAGAAAACAAGTTCTTGAAACCTCCACACTTTGCTGGAACTATCATCAGACTGCATGACAATATGGCTGTCATCTGAAAAGGGAATGAATCTCATCTGATCTGAGCATCCCTGAAATGGACTGACGAGTGGTTGCATCCCAAACTCTAATGGTCTTGTCCAAAGAGCCAGAGACAATGTGTTTGCCATCAGGTGAATATGCAACAGAGGAAACTGAATCTGTGTGCCCCTGGAAAGGATCTGCCACACACTGATGAGTCATTGCATTCCAAATCCTAATAGTGTTGTCCCAAGAGCCAGAGACAATGTGTCTGCCATCAGGTGAACAGGCAATAGAGTTGACTGAACTTGTGTGCCCCTGGAATGGACCTGCCTCACACTGGCCAGTGGTTGCATTCCAAGTCCTAATGGTATTGTCTCCAGAGCCAGAGACAATATATCTACCATCAGGTGAGTAGGCAACAGAGAAGACTGGACTTGTGTGCCCCCAGAATGGGCCAGCCACATGCTGACCAGTGGTTGCATTCCAAACTCTAATGGTCTTGTCCCAAGAGCCAGAGACAATGTCCCTACTATCAGGTGAATAGACAACAGAGAAGATTGGACTTGTGTGCCCTTGGAATGGACCTGCAACACACTGACCAGTGGTTGCATTCCAAACCCTAATGGTGTTGTCCCTTGAGCCAGAGACAATGTGCCTACCATAAGGTGAATAGGCAACAGACATGACACCACTTGTGTGCCCCTGGAATGGACCTGCCACACACTGACCAGTGATTGCATGCCAAATCCTAATGGTCTTGTCCCCAGAGCCAGAGACAATGTATCCACCATCAGGTGAGTAGGCAACAGAAAAGACTGAACTTGTGTGCCCCTGGAATGGGCCAGCCACACACTGACCAGTGGTTCCATTCCAAACCCTAATGGTCCTGTCCCAAGAGCCAGAGACAATATGTCTGCAATCAGGTGAATAGGCAACAGAGGTGACCCGGTCTGTGTGCCCTTGCAAGATATGAACCTCTGCTGGCCAACTCCCTGGGTGTCCTGAGGTGAAAAATGCATGCTCTTGGAGGTGCTCAAGCCAGAGTTTACAAAGTGGTGAGCCAGTTGGGACTTGGGGCATGGCTGATAGATAAAGGTGGGGAGTAGATTCTCTGAGCACAGGAGCAAATACTTGAATGAATTCAGATGCCTCAGATGCCAATGTGGCTATCTCTTGATTCTAGCAATATCAGATTCAGCTATCACCACATATCATCATGCTTCATCATACCTCAGCCCATTTGGTAAGGATGCTGCATGTCTCTAGGGCAGATAAGATGGATGACAATGGAGAGGAGAGGGAGAGAAGGCTGATGGCTTCGAGCCAGTAGGGGAACATGGCCTTGAAGAAGGAGGTGACCTCATTCAGTAGGTATGGGGTACACATAATGTTTTGCAGGTGGTGCATCCAGTATTGGCATGAGTATGCCAGGTGGGGGGGAATGGCGTGGCTCACTCGACTTGGCAGATCGGGGATGGCAGGATTTCGGACCCGAGAGTCCTTCAGGTCACAAATGTTGAAATGAAGCATATTGCGCATGCAAGCAAGCAGTGCCTGTCCAAGAAAGAGACAATGCTGGGGTAGAATGCTGACATAAAAGGTTCCACTGCGAGCTTCGTCCAGTAAAAAGTCACGGAATGAGCTGTGGAGGGGACGGATGGGTTTCTCTTCATCAAGGACTCCATCCAGCAATGATCCCATGGGTTTAATGATTGCTCGAACATCCAGGTCTCCGCCCAGGAGAGCAGAGAGGGAAGTGAGTGACAACGGTTCATTGAGTGCAAGCACGACGGCCATCACCGTTCGAAAGCGTTCTTGAGCATCGTCCATGGTGAATAGCTGACTTAATAATGTCTGGTAGAGATTGTCCAACGAGTGGCCGCCGTCAGTGGTGGCGGCTTGCAGGAGTCGGTCAAGTCGCTGCCGTGGGTCGAGCCCGACAGCACCATCCCCATCAATGAAATGGCACGCAGTGGATGCCCACTGGAAGAGATGTTGGGAATGATGGACAAGCAGTCGGCACCATTCCTTGTCCGGCCAGGAAGTTTCGAGTTCGGCATGTCGATCAAGCGAGTGACGGATGAACTTCTCGATATCTCCGTCTACGATTTCTTCCGGAATGTCGCTCATTTGCTTATGGACGATAAGAGGGCCGGGTGGAAGTGCAGTGAGGATGTCGTTTTCCGGCCGAGCAGTAATGAAGAAACGAAGATTCGTTGGAAGTGCGTTTTCAGCAATTTGCTTAGATATGGCCCGTAGAAGCTGTCGGCGACCGGCTTGATCGCCACTTTCGTCGAGAGCATCGATCACGATGACCAACGGTCCAACGGCGTGAAGGTCTTTTGTAGGTTCGATAATGAGCTTCTGGATTTGCTCCGAGGGCGATTGCGAGGTACGAAGCGCTCGATCGTCTTTTACGACCCCCCAGAGGGCGGTCTTGTATTGCGGATCGTGGTCGGAGAGGTCTCGCGCGATGGTGCTGAATAGATTTTTTGGGTTGCGGTTCGCAACGTCGGTACTGGCAAAGCAATACGACGAGCCCAACCGCTTTTGCTCGTCATACAGTCGGGCGATCGTGTGAGCCACAGCAGACTTGCCCGATCCAGCGACGCCGGTCAGGAGGCACACTCGCGGTGCACCTTCCTCGGGATTGTTGAGAATTTCAAAAATTTCTCGCAGCAACGACTCGCGCGTTCCCGGCAGGCATCCCCCCTCCGGCCCAAACCTAGCGCCGAACGCATACGGCATGTCGTTCAGGTTGATCGATTCTGCTGTATCCCTGGCTGTGAACCACTGACCGCAGTCTCAAGGCGTCCGACCTACCAGTGTGTTTCACGACATTCATCATGCGAACGACGGTGGACCCCGTCTGCATCGCAATTCCCTCCTCGAACGCGGTCTTGAGTTCTCGTAACTTGTTCTCATAACCAGTGATCTTTGCATTGATATCAGACATCGTGTATTTTGCGATCCGAAGCCCTAGATGGAAATCAGTGGTGGTCGGTATCAAGCCAGCGGTGACTGACAAAAGTTCCGTTGTTTGGCGTATTCGGCGATGAAGTACCCGCACTCCGTCACCTGCTGGATGAGAAACGTAATGGTCTTTAGGTGCGCCTTGACTGCCTTCAAATGCTCGGCATCGAAGACGAACGCAAAGACGTCGCTCATCGTGCCTGCCAGGCGAATGATCCGCTCGTCATGAATTTTCTGTTTTATGAGCATCTGCGTAAAACATCATCAGCGACCAGTGATCGCATGGATATCGAGTAAAGACAGACCTGATTCGTAGCTGATATGACGGACCAAGCCAGCGACGCATACGGGTGAATCTGTGCGGTATTCCGACCGTCAGGAAGCCTCAGTCGGCGAGGTGGTGAGCATCAAATACCTGTGCAATATCGGCTACAATCTTGTTAAAGAGCTCCATCCTCTGCAACAGAACGTCCCACGTAGTCTCAAATGTCTGTACCTCGGTCAGGATCTTTGTGCTAGTATCGACCGCCGAACTCAAAAGACCGATGGCTGCGGGGGTGGAGCTGAGTGGGTTGATCGCTGCGGTCGCCGAAGTGACAGCATCTGAAGCTTGACGTTCGTCTGCATTAATGTCCGCACGTGGCTCAGCAGCCAAGGCAAACTTGATTGTAAACCCAGAAAGATCGGACCCATCGGAGGTATCTTTACGAAGAGCGCCTTCGAACACTTTTTGACCGTAGAGCTCGCGTCAGTAGACCAGGTCGTACAAAATGTGCTCGTACCGCCATCGTCCAACTTTGCCAATATCCCGCCGACCGTATCAGTAAGACTTGCCACAAGTTTGTCGTTTCGGAAGCGGTACTTCTGGTAAACGTTTACGAGGACAGAACCATCGTCCCCGTCACTAACGATATTTAGTCCCCTGGCGTACAGCACAGGACAAGTACGCACAAATATAAAGTTTTATCCCAAGAGGTGCGATTCTTTGCCTCTTTTGCGCCGTCCGTCGAGCGTGGGGTATCGCCTACGGTAAATTGGACGTAGTATTGCCTCGCAATCGGGGTTTTGCGCGGTGCTTGAGTTTGAAGTTCGATATCTGAAAGAAAGCTAATTCGCATGCAACGGAAGGTCTAACGTAGCGGCCTCACCTTTGATAGTGATTATTTTTGCCCTAGAACCACGTTCAGCGCTCAACGCAATCAGGGAGATAATCAATATCCATACATGACACTTTGAGCTGGATTGGCCATATTCATCGGGCTGTAGGTGAAAACAGTGAGTATACGATGAGTGGGAGGACAGAGATGGTAGGGGTAGGAGGTTGAGAGCCGAACAAGCGGTGTTCCGTGCGGTTGCAATGCGGTGTACTCCAAATTAGCACTAGATCGTCCGCTCCAATAACTCCCACTGTCCTTGATGCCTTCACAAACGGGCTGGCAAAATTGGCGTGGACGCCTCACTCGCACTTCTGCCTTGTCGAGCACGCTTCGAGATTCGCATCGTTAGTGCACAATTGTAGTCTTTGGCCGAGCCAAGGGCCGAGCGCAAAGGCGTGTGGCGCATCTCCTCTTTCATCCGCATCATACTCCCCGCTTGTGCCTGCCGCATTCAGAGTCGTCTCCCCCGAGCCCGGGCTACCAGCGCGGGCACATCCATGGTGATCAGCGCCAAGAGCGAGCATGTCCCCTGTGACGTGCAAGAGGTTGGCATGCAGAGGTTCGTGCTCGCACCCGCTGGTATTCATCCTCTATATCTTCCCTCGCACCCGTCTCTGCCCCCTCGCACCCACCTCCATCGTTCGTCCCTACCACGCCCTCCTCACTCTCACCACCTCTCTTTTCAGCTCGCCCTCACCAGATTCGCAAAGGTAAGCTACCCCGGGACCGTCTTCCCCGAGGCCCCACTATAGGCCGTCGAGGCGTTTATGAGCGACATCAAGGGGATGCAGTCACTGGTTGCGTTTGGTTCGTTGAGCTCGTGTTGTGTGAGGGCGAAGTGAAGGCGCGCGTGATCAGCGCGTGCAGTGAAGGGGTGTCCATGATTGCAGAGGTGTTGCCAGAACTGATGAGGAAGAGAAGTCATCGTCACAAACCTAGGTATTGGAGCGTCTTCTAGAGAAACCAATTGGCTACAGTATAGTCGGTCGCAATCATTGCCCATGAATCAAATATCAGGAGATACCCAAACTTGGAAGCCAAATTGTATTCAGATCACGAAACGACTTAGCGAATACATACATGAATGTCAACACAGGAGGCAGTGAGTCAAACGCACAAGAGAATGACATAGGACGAATATTTGGAAATAAAAACTGAGG
>JBBPRR010000379.1:0-25335 GCA_038093115.1 Hortiboletus flavorubellus
TTCGTTTGAGCGCTTCCCAATGCGCCCAACCAGGGTTCTCCATGAATTGAGCGAGCGTTGAGGTGGCAAAGGCAATATCAGGACGAGTACCGACTGCAAGGTACATTAACGAGCCGAGCGCAGCGCGGTAAGGGACTTGGCGCATCTTCGCTGCTTCGGTAGTGGACTGAGGGGACTGGTTTCGAGAGAACTGGGCATTCGGGTCCATTGGGATGGCGACCGGTTTCATGTCGTCAAAGTTGTACTTTGTCAGGATGGCTTTTATGTATGGTTCCTGTGAAACGGAGATGGTCCGTGCCTCCCGATCGTGCACAATCTTCATCCCGAGTAGCCAGCTGATGGGACCCAGGTCGGTGATCTTGAAATGGGTCCCGATCTCGTCCTTGAAGGCTTTGATCAGCTCTTTCAAGCTCCCCGTCACGGTACAATCATCGACGTGCGATGCGACGATGAGTAGGTCAGTCCCGATGCGTGCGACGAACACTCCCCAGTCGGCCTCCGTGCAGACGAACCCTAAGTTTTCGAGTTTGCTGCATAAGCGCTTATACCATTTGAGTGCGCCTTGTTTTGAACCATCGAGAGCGACACGTAGACGGGCGACTAGGTCCTGGCCGTCCTTGTTGAAGCCTGGAGGTAATTCCATGTAGATAACCTCATCGTCGTTGAGATGGCCATTGAGAAAGGCACTGTGGAAGTCGAAAACGTCGATATCCCAGTCATATCAGGCAGCAATGGCGAGGATCAGACGGATGGCAGCGAGGCGGGCGACTGGTGCGTAGGTTTCATAGTAGTCAACTCCTTGTATTTGAGTGAATCCACGGGCAACAAGTCTGGCCTTGTATTTGTTGATTTCGCCAGCTGAGTTCTTCTTTATCTTGAAGACCCACTTGCAATCGACAATGTTCGTTCCCTTGGATGGCCAGTTGACGACGTCCCAGGTGTGTGCCTCGTTGAGACTGTTCATCTCCACTTTGATGGCTTCGTTCCAGCACGACCAATCAGGTCTTGCACATGCTTCCTCGATGGTGTGTGGTTCCAACACTTCCTCATTGCACGTGCCTGCCATCATTGCATAAGCAATACCTTCATCCTTCCATGCGGTTGCTGCATTAATTCCATCGTTCCCATCCTGCTCCCCCTCGCCATCGACACCCTCAACGCTGACAATACCACGGGGCAGGGTGCGTCCACCCTCCTGTCCGTCGTGCAATCCGACACCCTCATGGAGCATCCAGATGTACGGTGATTCCGTACACTGGCGAGTCGATCGGCGAAGTTCAGGCGCAGCGTTCGTCTGGTCTGCTGGTTAAGGTTGTTTTACTTGAGGTACGTGCGCCATTGCTCTGATGTCTGCATCTGCGTCCGGTTCGCTAACAAACTTCTTGTTTGCTGGCCTGTCCTTGGCCATGTCTGCTTGGCAACTCAGCACAACACCCTTTGGCCGCTCAAACGACACGTTCTGCTCGACGCCGATTTTGTTACCATCCCGAAAATAGATTCAGTGGGCAGTGCTCTCTGGATCGAACCCAACCCAGAAGCCTTCTCGTGCGTGAGCATCTAGCTTTGTGCCACTGGCATCATGTACCCAGACGCGAGTACCCCAGGTAGGTACATTCTTTAGGTCTGGTTTGCGCTTATAGACGAGCTCGTATGGGGTTGCACCCTCGAGCGCTTTCGTAGGGGTTCGGTTCTTCACCCAGACCGTGTGCGAAATGGCTTCTCCCCATAACGTCTTGGGGAGACCACTGGCGTGTAGCATCGTACGCACGCGCTCGACGAGCATGCGGTTGAGTCGCTCAGCAACACCATTCGATTGTGGATGATCGTGGGTGGTAAGTTTGTGTTCCGTCCCCTTGTTCTTCAAGTGACGTTTGAACTCATCGCTGAGGTATTCGCCGCCGCGGTCCAATCAAAGCTGTTTGACCTTGGTGGTAAACCAGTTCCCCATCCAAGCCTCATACTGACGATAGGATTCGAAGGTGTCCGACTTTGCTCCCATAAGGTGGAGGTTGGTGTAATGAGTATGGTCATCCGTAAACAAGACATAGTATGTCTTGTGTCCCAGTGTAGCAACTGGTGATGGTCCCCAGACGTCGCTATGGACCTCATCGCCAAATGCGGCTTGGCGTTTGGGCTTGCGCGTCTTCTCTGTAGGTTTGTGCATGGCTTTTCCATACTCGCACAACTCGCATTGACCCATTCCTTCGTTTAGAGGGTCAAGCCTCACTCCTTCAACAAGGCCTTTGGCCAGCATGTCTCGGATGGACGAGGGGGCAATGTGACATAGGCGGGAGTGGAGCTCCTCCATTGTGAGGATTTCTGCTCCCCCTGCAGCTCTGGCATATGCTGTGGTCATGCGTTGCACCTTGTACAGCCCGTTGGTGAGAGGAATCTCTCTGAGGAGTTTCTTCATCTTGTTCAAAATTTGACAGGTTTCTCCTCGGAAAACTGCTACATATCCAGCTGCAGTGAGTTTCGCAATCAAAATCAATGTTGCGCCCATGTTAGGTGCGTACAACACATCTTTAAGGAGGACACGAGTAGTCGACTTCCCATTCAGTAGTTTGACGCGAAGGTCTCCTTTCCCAATGGCGTTGAAGACTCGTTTATCAGCGGCTTTGATAGGATATGGGGGTATGTCAACGAAGTTGATGAGTCATTCGCGGTAGGGTGTAAGGTGGAGCGTAGCACCACTATCGTAAAGTTCGACAGTGCTGATGGTGGGTGGGACAGCATGCGCGAGCGTTGCATAGTCGTAAGTTGACACACTCTCACATGGCATATCTGATTCTTCGTCCATAGGTTCATCACCACCAGCTGCAAGCCAGACAGTGTCGGGCTCATTATTCATTGCTACATTTGCGCTCTGGCCACCCTTCGACCCGGACGCAAAGTTCTTCTTGCCACGAGACTTCCAGCCCTTCGGGGCTTTGCCTTCTTGACCGCCACCTTCCTCCCAGCATTGTTGTTTCTTATGGCCTGACCAACCGCAGTTGAAACAGGTAAAGGTTGTTTTCTTCTTCTTCGAGCTCTCGGCTGAGAATGCGACGTCATCGCTCTTTGCTTTAGACTTTCCTCCGTCCTGGATTGTGAAGCAGTCATACTCGTCAATGATGAGACTAACTAGTTCGTCACTGGAGACCGTCCTCGCGTTTAGCTTCATGGTTGACGATATCGAGGATAAGATTGTATTGTAGGAGCAGGGAAGCAAGGCGAAAATCATGTTGAACAGGTCTTCCTCTGACACTGACTTCCCCATCGATGCGAGGTCTTCTCGCATGGCCAGCATCTTTTCCAAGTGTGCTCATGCATCACCTCCATATTTCAGTTTCAGTTCACTGAGCTGACATCTCAGCTCGGTGCTGACGACAAATGACTGCTGCTCGAATAAGGTGCTGAGGACTTTGTGGTATTCTTCGGCCGTAGATTTCCCGAGCATGCGAATGAAGAGAGAGTCAGGGATGACGACAGCTATCTGCTGTTTGACTATGGCATCCTTCTCGAGCCAGTCCGCGAGTGATTTCTGGTAGGTCACCACCTCCAGTTTCTCATCTGCCATAGTCGGTTTCCACCCGACTGACTTTCCAGTTGCCGGGTCTTCAGGTTTTGGTGATGTTCCGTTGAGATGGCCAATTAGACCTCTTGTCGCTAGTGATAGCTCGAGTCAGCCTTTCCAAATAGACCAATTCTTCCCTGTAGCCTCTAGCTTTGGGATTTTCATGAACTCGTCACCAAGTTTGAACGAATGCAACATTTCGACTGTGGCAGGATCTCGACAGCTGTACTAGATTATTTCGAGCTTCAAAAAATTTCTCTGAGTCAGTTATTGGGCAGGGCTCATAACCTGTTGGATCTCAGTGAATAGAGAGTTCACTATATTGGATTAGTGTAGCTACCGTTGGATCTACAGTAGGGTAAGTAAAGGTAGCAATGGGGAGATACTAGCTAACTCATCTCAGTGAATAGAGAGTTCACTGAGGTGTACTGTAAAGGAATGCGCGCGAGGTAACATTGTGATTAAGTAAGTGTAACTATAAACGGAATCTAACACTCTCACTGTTCATGCACTCTATGGTCTAGTGTCTCAAAACTACATCATGGGACAGGTAAGAAATTGCACCAGGAAGGGTCCACAACTACAGTCAGCACCTGAATTTCCAAAGAAGGCTCGAAGAAAGCGACTATCATCACCAGGGGGCTCCCTAAAGGTCATTGAACAGCTTAGGGAAGTAGGAAAGGAAGCCCACCTCAAGGCAAGAAATACAAAGAAGTGCTACACTGGACATGTAAAATGTGGTTAGGAGTGGCTCAGAAGTCCTTTTCCTGCTGACAACAGCACACCACCGATGTCCAAAGGCCTTGTCATGCAGGATATTTACAGTGATCCATCATTCCAGGCAGCATTTGATTGGGTCCCCAACCATTGCTCTGACAAGGCAGTAGCCCTGTTTCTGACATTCAATGGATTTCACCAGAACCTTGGACAAAGTACAGTCGAAGGAATTCGAGCTGCATTCAAGGACCTGTGGGACAATGCATGAGTGTCAACCTTGTACAACTACATACCAGCCCTGAGACAGCTCTGCAGCAATGGTGACAGATACCATGGAAGATGGCGCTTGAACATAATTAATCAGTGGTGGGAGGGCAACCCGGCAGACTTAGCCGAGGTCGAGGACCTCATGAGCTCTTTAAAGCACAAAGCAAGCTCAGAAAACGGCAACAGGTCTCACTTATTGCCCATGATCAGGGTCTTTATGGACAGCATGTTAATGTGGTCCCTGAAATCTTGCCCACTGCTCGAAACAGCACTCCATGCACTACAGCAGGCCTTTGGTGCCAAGTGCATCACTATCTCGGACCTACAGATGAACCTGAGTAAGCAGGGGCTTGTCAGCCAGTACCTGAAGCAACTCACATTCAATGCAACCACTTGGACTCTGTGGACGAGGCAAGTTCCATGCAATTCTCATGTCTGAGATGAGAATAATGACTCAAGAGTGGATGTTCGATCGACCTACCATACTGCAGGTGTTTTGAGCTTGTCAAGGTGAAGTGGTATGATATCGTGGTGCTGGATTCATCATTGATCAGCCACATTATACAAAGATATCTTGCTCGTGAGCTACTTGTGCTTACTAACCTGACAACCTATTTTGAGGTCCATTTTCGGAATCAGAAGGGCTGGCAGTGGAAGGTCAACAAGGGGGTGAGCAAAACTAATCTACAAGGTGCATTGCTACCATGGTAATTCTATTGATAGTGCCACACCATGATGCTAATGCTGTTGAGCAATGCGTGTGAATAGGCAACTACTACAAAATACACTCACAGCCTGACCTACCTGGCTCAGACTGCTTTGTGTGGCTGTTGGCATGGACCAAGTGGCTTGGGGTGTTCTACTACAAGCAGGAACTTGAGCTCAAAGATTATGTCTTCCCAGCAATGGGCACAAACAGCATTTTGCAGCCTCATGAGCCACTCTCCCATGATACCGTCCAGAGGCGGATCAACGAGGCCACAACAGGTGCTGCTGTCTAGGGCTCCTTCTCAACACATTGTTTCTGATGAGGTGGTGCTCAGTATAGGTTTATGTTTGCGCCAGTTAGTCAGCGTTGGCCGTTGGTGAAGGTCTGCTGGTGGGGTGGCTGCGCTGAACAGGAACATGTAGATCCCATCTCCCCATGCCTCCACTGAACTGAGTCATCAGACCTTCGATTAATAACTGTCCTGTTCCTTCAGTGCGACACCCTAATCTGGTATCTTCTTGACAAACTACATACCTATGAGACCGACTACAGCAATGCGCTAGCACCAGTCCCACGCAATGCCAACAACTCTCTGATGGAGGAAGCTACACTCATCCAACCAGTCTTGGCTGAAGAGCTGCGCTCAGTCCACACATCTGTCACAACCAACATTCAAGGATTGAAAGCTGGGATGGACACACTAACCAGCGCTGTCTGTGAGCTGAGCACCGTCATCACCAATGCCAGTCACACCGTGACAGCAGGTCATGCAGCTCCTGCTCATCCTCCAACAAGTCCCTCAAGCATGACCGGGCCACTGACAATCAAGATACCGTCTTGCAACCTAAATGACTCTCAGGTGGCTGAAAGCGCCATCTCATCACATCCGCAACCAGCATTGCGTGCACTCATACCGCAGAGTCTACTGCTCAACAACGCCAGTAGTGGCACTCTCCCACCAGGTGTTTCGGGCAGCAGAATGGCCCCAACCCACAGGTCGTCCCACTGGATTTCCAAGGCTGGACTTACATATTATCCCTGAAGTTCCCATCCTCTGCTCAACCAATGGCATGCAGCAACCCTGGAAGGAGTCATGGCAGGACATCGTCCAGCATTGGATGACAGGGGACCCCACCCATAGCCTTCACACACCCCTCATGGACTGGCCGCCCGAGTGGGTTCAAGGGTGCAACTGTGTTTTTGCCACCAAGTACTTCGAGTGGTCAGTCATCATGCTCGAATTCATCGACGTGTGAGTTCAATCTCTTTTCATCCTGTCCTCCTTGCGAGCATCTTCACTGACCCTTCTTCTCACATGTCGGTTCACAGTTACCACTCTGACAAGGCAAGTTTCCTTGCAGCATATCCACAAGCCGAGCAGGGGCATACCATACTCCTCCATGCCATCAATGCCACACGCCAGGAACGAGGGGACAGAGAAATGTGTGCACCCCGGCAAGACCGTTGGCGGCCCAATGTGGTATAATCACACCGATTCCCTTCTCATTCAAGTTATTCTCATGCTAGTGCTTTCCTTTTACTTCCTACTATGTACGATTCGAGTCATTGTCACCCATATCCAGAGCAACCACTCCATATTAGTATCATACCATACTCCTCTACTATAGCCTAGCCCGCACCCTCCCTCAAGGGCTGCTAGTAATCCGTTGTCCATCCTGTAGCATACTGTGTCGCATGTCGTATGGTTCCTCAATTCCTTGGTAGTTTGTTCACTGTCATCGTTTCATGTGTTGGAAGTCACCCCTGTTTTCCTCCTCCAACCTCGATCATTTCATCTTTGTCCTGTTCCCCTGCGAGGCAAGGCTAGAGCAAGCAGTGAACTGGGATGCCGCTGCGCCATCCCGAAATCACACGAGGACAGATCACCTTCTGAAAGTGGAAGGGGTGGAATCCCAAGTCATGTGGATGCGCTGGTCATGGGCCCATTCCAGCATGCACAGCTGCTGCACTGCTTGTAAGTTTTTCAACATAAGTATATTGAACCATCATCATTGGAAATGTCCTCTCCCCCAAATCATGAGAGCTCCATATTGCTTTTCTCAACAAGAAATGACCTACTCTCAATAGCACCAGAAGGTGATGTGAAAGTATGTGAAACCATGGTAACAACAGATTTGATGGTGGTAATATCAATTACCAAAAGAGACTCTTCATCCATTTTTGTACAAAAAACAAAGGTCCCAGTTGATTCACAAAGAAGAATAGGATCAGGAAGTGAATAATGTGTGACAACTGTGACATTTTTGAAGCAAAATCATTCTTTGTCTGTTTCAGGATTCTCACCAACATTGGCATGTTGAACTGGACTGTCAATAAGCTGGAACAAGTAGTGGACCTCAGTAATACATTGAATGTCATTAAGTATGACCTACTTGACTCAGATGTTGAGAACAAATGGATTAAAGATGAGATGAAAAGATACTTTGATGTTTTGGGCCATCCTCACCTCCTCTGACAGCTGTTCAAGTTTAGTAAATTCAGAACAAGCAACTTGACCATTGGATAAATGAAGATGTGTCCAATAATGAATTTTCAGGATGAGAACCTGCCCAGATATGCTACAATAAGGTCACCCTCATGAAGAGGAACTTTCATTGTATAGTGATCATATTTTGAAAGTAGAATATATTTGTGCTCAATGATAATAGCATCACATGAGATGAAGTTCTCTGAATAATCTAATGAGGGAAGCATGGCTTTGAGGGCATTGATTTGGCATCTCCATATGCCTTACTGTGTCAGGTTGAAGAATGAATCAGATGGTCATTATATCTCCTGGTCAAGATTCCCAATCGTGTGCTCCATTGTCCATTGTGAGAAACATATAGGCAAGCCAATTCAGGTTGCCTCAGAAGCAAGATAACCTGTAAGATAAATGCAAGGGCATACAAAATGGATCTGATTGATCCATCATTGGTAATATATAAGCTTAAACTCATTTTTTCATTCAGCAAAAAATCAATGGATTTCTTGAAGCTGTTGTGGCATGATACTATATTGACTCATAATGTGGAACACTGCAACAAACTTGCAGAAATTATACTAAATGTTGTGAGATAACACAGTGTAGAAAAGAGCAGGGCCAAGATCATATAACCATATAATATACTTCATTGTCTTGTACCATGAATTGAAATGGAGACTTGGATCACATGAAGCAATATTGAATGAGCCGACAGCAACTTGTCATCCATGGTCTTGCCATACTCCATCATCCTTTAAAGTGGCCCAAAATCAAGTATGGCAACTATTTGTACCTGGTGCACACTGGATCGAGCCTCAAAATAGATTATGTCAAAGAAAGACTATGTTTGTGCTGCTGAGGTGCATCATCCTAGATGAGAAGCATTCCAGGATACCAAAGATAAGTCCCAGTTGCAGCTTAAGGAGGATGTTGAAATTAATAAATCCTGTTTGCAAATAATACAATTCAAACTTGGCCTGGGTGTAAGATGCAAGGACATATCAGAGATGTTGGATATAATTCGCTGATGTGCTGGATTTGATATTATATGAATTCACATCATTATGGTCACATCCAAATATATTGTAGTTGTCAGGCTTGAGTACAACTGGGTAATATTGTCTTGTAATGACCAGTGAGAGGACAGAGCATGCAACATCCATATCCTCCCTGATCACCAACAAAGTTTGAGAGCATAATGAGACCTGGGCCATTTGCACAGTCAAGCAAAAAAAAAAAGACATGATTGGAATTCATAGTCACATGCAGCATCCCAAATCCAAAGCCCTCCAGATTGAAATGCTGAGAGATGATGGAATCTAGGAAATAAAAAGTATTCAATATACTTTGGCTTTTTAGAACCTGGAATGATTGCATCTGGAAAAATGTGTTTCTTCTTGTATTAGTGATTAGAAGAAAGCTCAAGGACGATTCATACATAAATCCAACAGTCTGATTCTTTACTCTTGCAAAGTTAGGCACTGTCAATACAGAACATTAATAGAATATCATCTGGTTGAAGCTTCTGCTCTTGAATGACATCAAGATATGCACTGCTGTAGAAAACATCATTGTATGTCACAAATCCATTGTTGTCTTGAAGTTCTTGAAAAATTGCCTGTATTTGCTGTTCCCAATATTTCATATTCTCTGCACTCTTGAGATGTCACCAAAGTGCCTGAAGGTCAAGTCCAATGGAAATAATGTGAAAAACAGAGCAGGAAGACTTGATACAACCAGAGCTATTGGCTAGCCTTGTTTGATTGTAACAAAATTCATTGCACTCAGAACATCAATCAAGGTGAGCTAATGGGCTGACAAATGTGATACATGAGTTGACATACATGTCATCAACTACCAATGTAACTCCACTCAAGTCAGCAAGCATTTGTTTCACCTGGTAGAAACTTGGGATAGAGATTTTGGAATAACACTTCAGAATGCTTTGGCATATTACAGCATATGTCTCCTCTGACAAGTGTTCTAGTGCAATAAACATAGACAGTGTGAGTTTGAAATCAGGATCTAGCTGAAGAGATTCTTGAGTTGGATTGTGAAGATGAGCAATGGTATTGCCAGTGAGACCAATGCCATCATCCAGGGAAGTACTCCAAAGTACTTGGATCAAAGACAGGTTGTGTACATGTTTCAGAAGTGTAGTAATGCCAGATAGTTCATCCAAGTTAAGATCAGCAATTGGATTTTGATTTCTATGATAGTCATAATTGTTATGATTGGAAGCAGGTCCACCTGAGTCCTGATCTCCATTGCACTTATTCTCATCCTGATCACCATGATCATTCTGATCTTGGTCATAATTGTAAGTGGGTCCATCTGAGTCCTGGGCTCCATTATGCTTGTCCTCATCCCGGTTACCATTTTCCCCAGGCTTCTGGTCATTGAGATCATCCTGATCTTGGTCATAATTATAAGCAAGTTTGTGTGATATACTGTGCCAACCCCTAGTATACTCTGGCCTCCAGGCACAACTCCACTCCTTCGGGGGCGATCTCCAGTTTGTTCTCTGTTAATATGTACCTCTATTCCTCTGGACATCCGTACTTTGACTAATTCCTTCTTATTGTCATATACCGTGCCAACCCCTAGCACGACTCCAGCCTTCAGGCACAACTCTGCTCCTTCAGGAGCGATCTCCGGTCTGTTCTCTGTAATTATGCATCTCTGTTCCTCCAGACCTCTTGTACCTCTGACTAAACCCTTCTGACATTTTACTTACTGTACGATACTCCTTGTTCCGTACATACTATAGTTCCGGCTCTTAAATACCTCCGACCTGTGCTTGCACAGCTCTGGCATGTGTCCTGCCGGAGCGCAGCACCGGCTTTCTTATCTTCCGTTCTCCATCTCAGTCATCTGTTTACTAATACTGTACTTTCCCTCCGTATATAAACTCCTAGACACTTTGTGTACAGTAGCTAGATTATCAACTTGGACAGACTCCTGTTCCTTTCCTCATCCCTGTTCCTCTCTGCTCCGAAATACAGGACAAGAATGACAGCAAGGGCGCAGCACATAAGCTGAAGCTGAAGTCCTACTCGTCCGCACAACTCTGGAGTTCTGGAGTTCCACCAGGAGTTGACTGGTCTCTAACATTATAATCTAGCTCTTACTTGCTGAATTCGTTCCTTTCAGTCAAGACTCATCAATCAGATCCCTCGTACCACGTGGTAAACCCCATCATGAATTCCGCTGTACCCTCCCGACCCTTTCGTCGTGACATCCGCCTCATCCCATCATGACATCCTCAGTGTCTTTTCGAATCATCATCACCATCCTACAGTCACTAGCAACCACCAGTTCCGTGGGTTCTCCCCTCGCCGTCCTACCTCCTCCGCCTCTCAGTCACGACCCCAGTCAACTCCGACTTCATGAGTACAACTCCAGAGTGAGAGTGGTCGTTCCTCCGCCACTCCTAGTCAGTGCTTTAGTACAGCACATGACTAGCCCCCTCAGTCAAATGGCACCTCTGACAGTGACCCCGACAACAACTCTGAAGACATTCAGGATGCTCTAGGCGATGTTCTCACCCTTCTTATCCATGCAGTCAGGGACTTAGCCAAGTCCACTGGCCGCACTCCCTCCACCCCCACCTCCGGTCAGAGAACCAAGGTTCATGCTCTGGACCAGTTCAATGGCTCCGACCCCCACAAGCTCTACGCCTTCTTGGTGCAATGTGAGCTTTGCTTCCAGGACCGTCCAAAGGCCTTCCGATCCGACCGAGCCAAGGTTGTTTTCGTCCAGTCATACCTCTCTGGTATGGCCTTGGAATGGTTTGAGCCCAACCTCCTGACCTCCAACCCCTTCAAACTCCGCCCCCTGTGAATGGACCGTTATCAAGAGTTCGTCCTGGAACTTCAGATGAACTTCAGTTCCCACAATCCCGTCGGTGATGCTGAGCATCAACTCCACCATCTGTCTATGACAGATGAGCAACGTGTAAACAAGTATGTGGTCCAGTTCAACTGCATAGCTTGTCAAGTCCGAGGCTATGGGGACGGTGCATTCCGGCACCTCTTCTACCAAGGACTTCCGGACCGCATCAAGGATGAGATCTGCTGTGTTGGCAAACCCCCCACCCTCTCGGGCATGCACACCCTAGCACAGTTCATTGACGCGTGCCATTGGGAGTGCCAGTCTGAACTCACCTGTCATTCGCCAGCCAGCACCACTCCGTCACCCCCATCCTCATCCCCATCCATCATGCCCTCCAGCTCCGCATCCATCTTCAACACCCCCGACATCTCTGACCCCTCCGACCCTGACACCTCAGAAACATATTCCTTGCCCTCCAACTCCAACTCCAAAGATTCCTCCTCTGAGGAGTCTGACCCCTCATCTCCACTAGAATCAGATGGCGAGTCCTCTGATGCCTAGTTAGACACCTCCGTTCCGCACTTTGGATGGGCGCTGTTGTCCATTGTGCGCTATTAGGTTCCCAGCTCAGCGCTACCGCTGTGAACCCCCCTTTCCCTGAACTCCGCTGTACCTTGAAGGTGCTATCCCAACCTCCTTATCTCCACTCTCTGGCCCCTGTGCACCTTGATGGTGCTCCTCCTGTCCCCTCCGGTTTGTTCTATGAACTCTGGACACCCTCACCTCCTCCTATTACCTCTGAACCAGTAGTCACTCCATGACATCTCTATGTCAAACTCCACTGAAAGCCTCTATCCCTTGTTTAGGAATCCACTGACTTGCCCACTTATGCTCCATTGAGCAGTAGGGTAGAGTAGTATTTTGTTCCGTTCACCTGATAAGCTTGCCAGCACTTTTTTGGGCTCTACTCCGCAGCCTCCGGACCTTGTCCTCCAGCTGACTCCGCCACCTCTGACCTACTGTGTTCTCTGCCTGCACAGTTTTTGCCATTGCACCCAGCTGTGTCTGGCACTCTCCGGCGACCTGCCTCCCTTTGCCCCTCCACACCTCCGGTTATTTGGGTTGTCCCCTTGGAGCCTCAGCTTTGTACACCGATCTCTTCAAGGAATCACCTCCCCATAGCTGCCACCCTCCATGCTCTTCCCCCCGGTCTACCCTCTGTGGACGCTGGGATGTCCACTCCTAAGAGGGGGATAGGGACTCCACTCCCCAACTTCGGCCTTTGATCAGGCTTACTCCACTCTGTCCCTCACCCAACTCTGACAAATTCTGTTGCATTTTGCAACAACTCCGAGACAAAGTACATTACTGCGTCTACAAACCCCCCTATTCCTCTGACTCCTCCTCAGTCCCCTCCGACCCCCCGTAATCCTCTAACACCTCCTCCATCTCCTCCATCATCAATCTGGCCATCTCTGCTGCCACCTCTGACTCCATCCCATCTCCTTCGTACGTAGAGACCTCAGACTCCAAGTCCAAGGCCCACCCATGCAACTCCATCTCCTTGATCGAGACAAGCTCCTCCAGGAGCTCATTCTGACGATCCAACCTCTTCAAGAACTGATGCATCCAGTACCCGAACTCCACAGGTACTTGGAGCTGTGCAGTTCCCACCATCCCCAAACTCCCCTCTCCCTTATCTGACTCCACCCTCCGCACCTCCAACCTTGCCTTTTTTGCCTTTCCCCTTGGCAACCCACCCTCTGCCTGCCTCTTCTGCTTGCCTCCGTCCTCCGACATCTCTGCCCCACCCCGCTCGCACTTGGTCTTTGCCTCAATGCACCCTGTGCATGACTTCGACTTGCCCAGCCCGAGTTCACACTCAAGCCCCCGGGCCTCACATTGCTTGCACTCTGGCAAAGGCTGCTGGACCTTGCCCTTGCCCTTGACGGAGCTCTGCTCTGCTCGGACCTTTTCAGCCTAATCCTTGTTAGTATGCAATTAACAATGAGCAACGAGCACTTACTCGTTTTTTCACCGCCTCCTCGGCCTCCCTGCAACAAGCTTTCTCCGCTGCCCTCCTTGCCTCCTCCGCCCTCCATGCTTCCTCCACCGTCTGTGCCTCCTCCGCCTCATGTGCCTCCTTCCCCACCCTTCTCCTTCGTTGCCACTCAACAAATTTCACCTGGAAGATGTTGTTGTCGTCTTCGGCGCGCTCCGCCAGGCGCTCGTCAGACCAGGTAGTGATGTCGTCAATTTCGGACATGGTGATGGTTGGGGATTAAGGAGCATCTGACCTCCCTCACGGACTTTATAGTCCTTCCTGAACTCCGACCTCCGCTTTTTCACTCTGTTAATCTCCACCTCTGCATTGTCCTCCTATGGCCCTCAGGGGTTCGGGCCTAAGAGGAGAATACTGTCATATACCATGTCAACCCCTAGTATGACTCTGGCCTCTGGGCACAACTCCACTCCTTCAGGAGCGATCTCCGGTCTGTTCTCTGTAATGATGCATCACTGTTCCTCCAGACCTCTTGTACCTCTGACTAAACCCTTCTGACATTTTACTTACGATACTCCTTGTTCCGTACATAGTATAGTTCTGACTCTTAGATACCTCCGACCTGTGCTTGCACAGCTCTGGCATTTGTCCTGCTGGAGCGCAGCACTGGCTTTCTTATCTTCCGTTCTCTGTCTCAGTCATCCATTTACTAATACTGTACTTTCCCTCCGTATATAAACTCCCAGACACTCCGTGTACAGTAGCTAGATTATCAACTTGGACAGACTCCTGTTTCTTTCCTCATCCCTGTTCCTCTCTGCTCCGAAATACAGGACAAGAATGACAGCAAGGGTGCAGCACATAAGCTGAAGCTGAAGTCCTACTCGTCCGTACAACTCCGGAGTTCCGGAGTTCCACCAGGAGTTGACCAGTCTCTAATACTGACACTCTGTACTTACGATACTCCTTTGTTCCTTATATAGTTTAGTTCCAATCCTTAGATATCTCCAACCTGTGTTTGCACAACTCCAGCATTCACCCTGCCGGAGCACAGCACTGGCTTTCTTATCTCCTGTCCTCCATCTCCGTCATCTGTTACTAATACTGTACTCTTCCTCCATATATAAACTCCTAGATACTCTGTGTATAGTAGCTAGATTATCAACTTGGACAGACTCCTATTTCCTCTGTTATCTCTGTTCCTCTCCACTCCAAAATACAGGACATGAATGACAGCAAGGGTGCAGCACATAAGCTGAAGCTAAAGTCCTAACCCATCCACACAACTCCGGAGTTCCAGAGTTCCACCAGGAGTTGATCAATCTCTAACAGTTTGCCTGAATCCTGGTCCCCATTGCAATCATCATCAAAGTCATTCAAGTTATAATGCATATTTCAGTCTTGATCATGGTCAATATCACGATGTTGGCCAGGCTAGATAAACATCAGAGTGAGATGGAAACACAATAAAAATATAAGACATGTCTATCATTCTAGAGAGTGTGACTGCTGTTGCACTTGAGCTTGGTTATGACCATGGGTGCCTGCAGCATGAATGAATGTGCAACATTTTTGAAAACGTCCCACAAGTCATATCACATTCTTTTTATCATTACCAGCCTCATGTAGATATCACCGCCAGGTGTGAAGCATGTTCAAAAGCCTTTGAGTGCTATTGCAATATCAGTGGCACATGCACCAGTATTGCATTGGCTCTGGCCTGGGGTGAACAATGTTTGAGGAAGACTAAGGCACAGTTTATTGAATTAAAACTTGTGAAATGCCATTGCAGAGAAATAGCAGAGTACATCAGCAACTATGTACATAGTTGTATCTATAATGATCAATCTGACAATGGGAGCATGTGTTGCACATAGTTTGGCCTAGTTATATACTATTTACATAGTATCCAATACTAATTACTTGTTCTCAATATGATTATTTCTCATTGGGCCTCAACTACCAGAAAGATGAGTTTCTTGAAGACAGAGGTAGCCTGGAAATCAGGGTGACCAGTCTTTCAAGATAATATTTTAACATTATTAAAGTGAACACACTTTTCCTTATCTTTCTTGTCCAATTGGAAGTTGGTCCAAGTATTGGCAAGATACTTCTAAAAATCAGAATCAAAGAAAGCAAGGTCTGGAGCATTATTCTAGTCTTTGGAAATTGGAGTCAAGAAAACTAATAGTTCAATGTCCAATATGACATCTGCAAACTTGTTAAGTGACTGAGAAAACACCAGTGGTGACAACAAAGGTGGTGGAAAAAGTTTTCAAAGCTAATAGGTGATCCAGGCACTTGCAAAGGCAGTAAGTATCAGGCACATATGAAATACACTTCCTATTCAACATATATAGCTGACCATCAATACTGTAATTGACTCTGCCAGACTGGATATAGTCATCTACTAGAAAACAGCTACTCATGAAATGGGCCAGGTCTGCACAGAAGGCATAGCTCTTTGGGGCTATGTACTGTATACTTACATGCTCCTGTTTGATAGTCAGAGCAGCAACTGATGTTCTGGGGGGTGGATATATGGAAGCTGGAGGTACCACTGCCCAGATTGGATATTATGGTTGAGTTAGGGGTAAAGCAGTGACAGTGGTGGTAGTGATGGGACAGAGTGTAGAGTTGGTGAAAAGAAACTGTGTTGTCTTGAGTATATCAGCAATTAAATAGGGGTTAGAAGGGTGGTGAGCATTCTTTATAATGAGGAGTTGTTGGTGGACTTGGTTCTCAAGGTCAGCAGGATGATCAGTTAGAAACAGTATGTCTTAGTCTAAGTTTGAAAACTTGCAACTGTTAATGAAAATCCTTATGATCTTCATGAACTTCTGCTGGTACTTGCTAGGGTCTTCTATAGATCTTATAGGCTTAGCCCAGTATTCCTGGATTAAATATTGAATATCAGCACAGCAGTACCAGTTAGCTCCCTTGTAACTGAGATATAACTTTTTGACAGTGATGACAAAGATGTCCCAGTCTGCAGGAATGGCAGTCACTTCATCTAGAAGCTTTCAACCTTTGACCTCTTTGAGGTCTGCATATGTACCTTATAGTGGTATAAGTTTTGGTAACCTTAATGATGATGGTGGCAGTATCAAGGATATCAATATCTTTGAGAAAGTGCAGCAGCAGTGCTAGTATCTTCCTGTTGAACTTCAGGCATTTTAAATATTATGAAGTGGCATCTGGGAGATTTGAGTCATTGGTGGTGGAACTACTAGTGAAAGTTGGTGTTGTGAAGACTGAGGTGATGTTGGAGCAGTCAGTAATGATGGGGATGAAAGTTCAAAATGGAAAGTGGTAAAGAAGGGTGAGGGAAGGGGAATCAGAGACTATAGGTGTTTCTAGTAAAAAGACATGAAGTAGTCAAGAAGATAGGATAGTGATAGGAAATATGACAATGATAATAATGAGGAGAAAGTGCGTGTTGAGAGAGGTGATAGCAGTGAAGAAAATTAAGAGGTGAGGTACAATTCTCTTGGCCATCATGATGGGGTTGAGTGGATATACACTCCTAGTATGAGGTCACTTAGGTTGTGCCTGTTGGGTAAATTTTCTGGATCCAGGCTAGGAGAAGTGGTGTTAATGGCAAGGGTGCCTAAGGCAGCCAAAGATGGTGTGCCAGATGATATAGAAATAAAGGGGGAAAATTGAAAGATGTCAGGCCAGTCAGAATCACTGGTGGCTGAAGTGGCTGAAGGATCAAGGTCACCATCTAACAACAGGCTAAAGGCAAATCTTAATAAGTCAGAAAGATTTCCACAGTTGTGACAGGCATTTCTAGAGGACTGGTTGGGGTAGAAGCAAGTTTTCTCCATTGATCTGCAAATTTTTTAAATCCTCAAGTAAATCCTCAAACTCTTGGCATTGGACAGTTGGCCATAGACTTCTTCTACAATCTATTTGTGAATCCCTTGTGGTGGACCTCAGTTGTAAAGATGATAAAAGACCTGGAAGGAATCAGAAAGTAGGAATTACTGGTCTCCAGGCCAGAAAATGGAGTAGGGAAATGAGTATATTCCCCCCAAAAGGGACTTTGTTAAATGGATAAGTAAAAGAGAGAAGTCCAGAGGCTCACTTGACCAGTCTGATATTAGTCTAGAGGATGTCCAGTGAAAATTTGAGAAGTCCAGAGGATTAGTAAAGAGTAAATGATGAAGAAGAATGGGGAGGCCATTGTGAGCAGTGACAAAGACAGTACAATGGTGACTAGAGGTTTGAGCAGTTTATGAATCCAACCAAAAACACCTTCTAACTCTAAAGTACATGACTTTATAATCTGAATATGTCCAGGACTTGTACTATGCCTAATGAGAGTAATACTGTATATGTCAAGAAAAAGGGAAATAAAACAACAAGGCATGGAATGAATCAAAAGTCCAATAAAAGAAGCCATCAGACCTGAAAGATACAACCAGTCTTCAGCAGTACAAAAAGGAATAGATAAGAGATCAGAAGATAAGAGAAATAGATAAGATAAAAGTGAAAGGAGCAAATCAATGTAATTGAAATCTATAAGTAGAAGTCTGGGTCGATTGCATTAGACCAGTACATCCAGATTCATAGTCTGTGTACTGGTCTTTGACAGAAGTGGCTGATCTATATGTGAGAGGCTTAGGAAAGGATATCAGAAGCAAGGAGAATAACAAAACAGATTCAAAAAGAAGGATATGACTGTAAAGATGCACTAGTCTCTACAACATCTGCTATATATTGGATGAGTGCACTGTTCACTTTCATTTGGCACACAAAGCTTGTCATAAGCTCCAAATTTGATATATTAAAAGTGCTGTCCTACAGTAATTGTCATTCCCTTCCTTGCACATATTCCTTCACACCTCCACATGAATGAAACAATGTGTATTCCTGCTCTGCAAGAATCATTCAAGATTCCCACTCCTCTTGCATTTGCACAAGGTGTCAGAGAAGTTAATATTTCTAGTCATTTTCACCTCAATGCTATGTTCATCCATGGAAAGGTTGAAATACTACTGGACTGCTTGAGGAAAGATGAGCACAAGCAACATCATAAGCACCAGATCTATTATCTATTTGCTGATGTGACTGAATGGTTGCTGGTCAAATTTCTTACATTAAACATAACTAAAATACAAGCAGACAAATTTCTGAAGCTATCCTGGGTGAGCATACACCAATTTTATCAGTCCCAGTTCCACCAAACATGACCAGTTTGAAATTCAATCAACTCAAAGGCTATTATTTAAAATCATGGATCATATATATGCCTGGCTTGTATCTCTTTTCAAAGAAGCACAATGGAAGTCCATGAAGATTGATATAGAGAGGTTTGAGTTTGTGCAGGATAGTCACTTGATATGGTGAGATGGTCTTGAAGTTGTTTGAGACCTGTTCTCCAACCTGATATTTGCTAAATATATGATATATGACCACCATATTATCATATGTGGTATCAAGTGAAAATACAGCAATTTTTTTACTGGAACTTGTGCACATGCAATTCAGATAAATGATCAAATTATTATCAGTATAAGGTATTAACATTGTTTTCAATTGCACTCCAACTCCAGCTACCCCTGAAGTCACAATGGTTTCTATTATTATAGCTTCAGATAAAATGTTAGTCACAAGTCATAGTGGAGGTTTACAAATACACACTGTTTTCTTGACCATTGGCAATATTCAGTCAGATATCAGGATGTAGGCAACTTCTCATGGATGGTGTTATGTTAAATTCATTTTTTTACTGGATATCAAAGATGATTTGAGGTATAAAAGTACTACTCCTTTCATAGATTTTTCATTGGTCACTGAAATACATAGCAAAGCATAGTCACATGCTCATCAATGCTAGTAGACACACATGAAATTTTTCACTTTTCTTATCTCATACAGTAGCTCAAATAAGTGTCCCAATGTTTGCATGTTTTCCACTAAAGTTGATATTTCCCAACACCTCCTAACCTGTGCCCTACCATATAAGTATATCAAATGAAGTACCTACCCTTGGCTTGCTATGGATGCCAAGGTCAAGTAATTTGGATACAATCTGATGGAATGGCAGTCATTTCAAAATAACATGTCATTGAAACACTTATTTGATCCTACATTTGACAGCTATTGATGATTAATATGTTACCAAGCTGTGTAATTATATAGGTGACATAATTCCAAGCAATATAAATATCCTATGTCCCACTTCAATTGACCTCACCACATCATAAAGTCCATTCCTACCCCTATTAGAGCTAATATCCTTGTTTTCCCTGAATCTGATCTTTCTGCTGGACAATCTGTCAGAAAAGCAAAATGTTATGTTAAGATGTTTTCTTCTTTTAACAAGCAAAGAATTGTTTCTAATATTACCATTGAAAGACTAATAATGCAATCCAAGCTATTCATCTCATCAACCATGTCCTGTGCTCTTCTATCTATGTCCAAGTTTAGCAATGTTCTCAAAACTGTATCTTTAAAGGCTGTGGTAAAGAAAAAAAATCTTTTTTATCTATCATGAAAAAAGGTGGTTGGACTTTGCTTTCAAGTACAAGGACTGTACTGTGGAGGGTTGGACCAGAGTTATTTGGTCAGATGAGACAAAAATCAATAGGATTGGTTCACATGGAAGGATATGTGTGTAGAAAAAGAGAAGTAAGCCTGTACAAGACAAGGAGATTTAGGAAACAGTAAAGTTTGGAAAAGATTCCTGAATGGTTTGAACATGCGTGGACTGGAATGGAGTGTGGATAATTGTACAGGTGAAGAGGAGGAAATATACTGAGCAGTATGTGTCCATTCTAGAGCACACTCTGCTTTCCAGCATGGACAATTTTGAAATTTCTAAGCAGAGAACATTATCTTACAATAGGATAATGATTTCAAATACTCATCCAAAAGGGCTCAAAACTGATTCAAATCTCAACTCTGGCAACAGTGGACTTTTCTAGATGTAATCTATCTAACAGAGAGAAAACAAGGATATTAGCTCTAATAGGGGTAGGAATGGACTTTATGATGTGGTGAGGTCAATTGAAGTGGGACATAGGATATTTATATTGCTTGGAATTATGTCACTTACATAATTACACAGCTTGGTAACATATTAACCATCAATAGCTGTCAAATGTATGATCAAATAAGTGTTCCAATGACATGTTATTTTGAAATGACTGCCATTCCATCAGATTGTATCCAAATTACTTGACCTTGGCATCCATAGCAAGCCAAGGGTAGGTACTTCATTTGATATACTTATATGGTAGGGCCCAGATTAGGAGGTGTTGGGAAATATCCACTTTAGTGGAAAACATGCAAATATTGAGACACTTATTTGAGCCACTGTATATCACTGATCTTCCTGAATAGTAGCTCATTGTGGGCATATCCAAGAATGTCTCTCCTGTTACCATGACTGAGCTGCTTATGTTTGGAAATGCCACACCTGCCACACCTTGAACATATAACACCACTCTCAAACAAATAAAGGATCTATATGAGGAGGTTGATTTCTGGGACATTGTCACCTTCATGTTGCAGCAAAAAATATCAATCTCCTAGGCATCCACTTACCTTTCTGATATGATTGGAGATTTGCTGAGCTTTCCCTCTTCCTTACCAATGAAATCCTACACATGCTTCACAAGGTTTTTTATGGCCATGTTCTCAAATGGTACAAGGTTATTTCAGGTTCCCACATACTCAACACACACTTCATGAGCCTACACCAGCACATCTTATTCCATCATTTTGCAGATGGCATAGCTCATCAACTACAAGTATTGGGCCAGGACCACTGTGATATGGAGAGACAATTGATACTGATCTTGAATAGAGCTGATAATATTTCTGATGACTTTATCTACATATGCCATTCATGCTATGGTGGAGTTTATCTATCACACACAGGATCCTATGTATATGGATAGCTCCATTACTATGATGGAACAAACACTGGCCAAATTTCACTCAAAGAAATAATATATTATTGACATTGGAACACAGAGAAGTATGAAAGGAACTGTTGAGCAAGTATTTTTCATGGATGAATACTTTCCGAATCCACTAACTGTGAAACTCAAGTTAGACTATCTGGCTGTAGTTCCTTAGAGTTGTGTGGTTTTTGACTTTGAACACTTTATACACACCTTGTACATATCTTGTTCCCTTCAAAAACCATATGTCCTCTTTTACACTCCAATCACCCTCACTTACTTTCTCATTCACTACTTTAGCTCTAAGAAAATCAAATTCTTCCCCGAGTTATGATTTAAATTCCCACTGGATACTAGCAAGCCAGTCCACCCAAGCCTTAGCACCTCTGCAAGTGCAAGCTCCAATTCTCACTAGTATAGAGACATGAGTCCATCTTCAACATCAGTAAAGCTCCACACATCAACTTCCCTAAGGCATTTGAAGCTATATATCTTGCCAGAGAAAATGACTCTTATGATTTCTCCCCTTGAACTCTAACTTGCATCATGCCTACTCAGACTAACCTCTCAAACTATTAGTTGGATCTTGGAGGATATACAACAAGTATGTCCTCCAATAATTTGATGGATTTTCTTACTGCCATCTGATTATCCAGGGCAAAGAATATTTCTTAAGTGCCTCCATCAATACACCTTAGGCTGTCCTGAGGCAAGCCTACTTGTTCAAGCTCACAGATCACAATTGTGTGATACTCTGAGTCACACTGAACTTGGCAGAACTCAAGTCTGTTAAAGAGTAACAATGCTTGCCGTCAAGCATGCAGAAATAATGTGAGAAAAATCTCCTTGCTTTTAATGAGGAGCTGGAGATCTTGAAAATCTTATTGAGCAAGCAGGATTTACATCCTTTTGGTATGTATTATTGAGAACCACCTCATACACCAGTCCACTTGTTGGGATGAGCTGCTGGAACTAACCATGATGGCCAAGGAAATCAAGTACTTCTAGAAGGCCATGTACTTGCAGGCCCAAGAGACCTAGGAAATTAGGGGGCTGTTTGATAAAGATAGTAATGGAAACAATAGTGATGACTTGAATAATGATATTGATAACTGGCTCTCTGATGTTCCACAGTGACTGATAGCCTACTGATTAGCACTTCAACTTACGTCAGAAATAAGTGACAACATGGGTGATTCAGTGCTCAATATTCAACATTCAATGGAACAGCCAACCATGTCATAATACTGGATACCAGCTTGGAGTACAAATATTAGTATTACACAATAGCAAATCACTATTCGTCTGATGTCCAGTCAAATTCATAGTAATCCAACTCCGCATCACTGGATGATGCAGCAGAGTCATGTACACCAGTTCCACCATCTTTAATGTATAGTGGTAGTTCCATGATAGACAAATGCTCGTCTCAGATCTTTTCCATTGCTGAGAAGAGCTCATATATTCAATCATTTTCTCCAAGCAGTCGGAAACAAACAAGAAGGTCCATGTGGATGTTCCAAGTGTTTGTTCCGTCCATCATGAGATTTCCTAGAATGACCATAAGCTCTATGGCCTGGGTAAAAAATTCCTCTGGTACCAGTCGGAAGATCAGGTGCTCCAGAGGTGCATATTTCTCCCTCACAATGGCCAGTAGCACTGGGTCTACTTTTACCTGGATGTTTTGTCAATTGTGTTCAATTATAAATGAGTTATGATAGGATATTGAGAAGTCCCTTGAATCAAAATCTTCTGGGTGGGAAAAAATATCATTGGGTCACCCATGGAGAAGTGCTTTGTGGATATTATGACGAGGTTTGGAGTTGTTAAAGTGCTCCGCAAAGACATCCAATTCCCTCTGCAGCCACGGAATAAAAAGAAAGTAGAATACAAGCCTTTCATCACATGTTAGCAAAGTACAAGATCAGATTATGTGCTTACCGCTTGAGCGCATCGTCAGGATTGTATAATCCATTATGAACTCCACAATTCAAGATGTCTTCAAAGCCAGGCGACCACTGCTTTTGCAGTTGGCTCCAAAAGATTTCAGGCTTGATGTTCCCATGCTTGTTTTTAAATTTGTGCTGAAGCATTTGAGTCAAATGTGAATCATGCAGATGCCGCAGCATCGTATGACCATTGGCGACATCATTATTTCCTGTTCCTGGATCATTCTGATTGAGAAAAGGCATTACTAACAGACCACATCATAATATCAAAAATCTAGAGAATTACATACATTTATAGTAGATATCACCGAGCGCTGTAATAGTATTACAATACCAACCATGGATTAGGTGAGGGTTCTGATTGATCCACCAAATCTTAAGCCATAGGATGCGGCTTAATGGTCTTTGGTGAGTATTTATTGCCAAAGTTTAGAAAAAACAGAACCAACCAGAAAATGGCTCAAGGCCAATATGTAAGTACAACTGGAACTGACACCACTTGTCATGTTGGTCATAGGCCCACTAATCATGCAAACCTGCGGTCCAGAAAATACTCCACTTTAGGTGCCTCATTTTTTGTGCCTGCACTTCATCTGGATGATGGAGATTCATGTACTCAAGTATTCAATCCCTGATAAACAACCAATGAGGAATGATAATTTGCAGAATGTGACTCTCAAAACCTTGAAACCATTATACTCTCTTCCTGTAACAATGTCTGCTTCATGTTATGCAATCCTTGGTTTGAAAATTGTGCCTGCACCTGCTCTATTGCAGGTGCTATGCTCGTGATGGTATGATGTTGACCATGGGTAGATTTTAGGCTCTACTGGGACCATCTCTTTTTCAGCAAGTCCAGACTGATGTTGCAAGTATTATTGTATCAGCAAACTTTGTTTTGAAGTCTTGATGATTTTAGTACTTACGAAACATTGTATTTGTCAGTGACATAATGATCCTGTAGTTGAGAAAAAATCTCTTTGTTGTTGTAACCATGAGCAACATATGTTTCAATCATGGGGTTAATAATTTCATCTGGTGTTGTTAGGATAATGCGCTATTCAGCCTTCAAGATGCTGGTACTACATCTCCAAGGATCAAACCTATGAGCTGGAGTTTTCCCATTCTTGCCACCAGGGTTAGATATGCCAGATACAGGCAGTAGGCTAGTTCCCTTCCAGATGGTATTTGCTACTAGTGGAACAACCTGGCATTGACTAACAACATTTAAATCTGAAGTTGTCAACCTTCAACAACTTCATATCTTAGGTCAATTATGAATTCTTTGGACCATGTTCTAGGTAGCAAGCAGGCCTTCTTCCACATTTGGTTGACCAGAAGGCACCTGATAGTTGCCATTGAGGATCCATTTCTGAATTGAACTGCCTGTGTGAGCTTGCTTGAAGCAACAATCATGGTAACAGTGGGAATGACTGAGGAAGAGTGTGGGAATGCTGGTGATAGGCCTATTGCCAACCTCAGAACCACCATAAGTACCCTCATGGTACTTGACTTCATGAGACATCATATTAGACAAATATCTCCCCTTGAGATATATACAGTGGCTCAAATAAGTGTCCCAATGTTTGCATGTTTTCCACTAAAGTCAATATTCCCCAACACCTCCTAATCTGGGCCCTAACATGTGAATATATCAAATGAAGTACCTACCCCTGGCTTGCTATGGATCCCAAGGTGAAGTGATTTGGATACAATCTGATAGAATGGCAGTCATTTCAAAATGACATGTCATTGGGACACTTATTTGACCTTGCATTTGACAATCATTATATCATATGTAACATGGGTATTTGACAGCTATTGATGATTTCTATGTTGCCAAGCTGTGTAATTATATAAGTGACATAATTCCAAGCAATATAAATATCCTGTTGTT
>JBBPRR010000380.1:0-25201 GCA_038093115.1 Hortiboletus flavorubellus
TTTGCCACAACTCTGCCTCGTCTAGGGTGGCATACCGAAGGGCAGCCCGTATCTTTCTTGCCGCATTGAGGGCAGCGGCGTCGCCAAGGTATTGGATATCCTCTAGGTATCGGGGGAGCTCTGAGGGGGACTTCCCATCGAATTTTGGGGCGTTGGGGGTTTCGCAGAGTGGCATCTGGATTGGCTGAGCCATTTGTAACAGTGGGAGCTGTTGGGGGTTAGCAGGTGGGTTAACCGGGTTAGCCGGTTCGATTGGATTCGGTTCGGATAAGACTGGAGAAAGAAGGTGAAGGGGAGATAGAACTGAAGAGGCGGACGAAGGAGATGAAGGAGTAGGTAGAGCAGAACGGGGGTTGAAAGGTGTTTCGGAAGGGCGGGTACTGAAGTCGAAGAGAAAAGATAAGGATAGAGAAGGGGTCGGGTTGACTACCGAGGATGAAAGTGGGGATGAATCGGAAGTGGAAAGAGAGGTTAAAGGCGAGAGAGGAACCGAAGCTGGTGAATGGTACTGGGCGGAAAAGGGGGTCTGCTGTGGGGTCGAGTGGATAAAGGCACCCGGAACAAATGGTGAGTCAATGAAAGATGAGGCGGGAGAGGTAAACCGGTTGTGTTGCGCCCTTTCCGGTGTTACCGGAACGAGGAGCTCGGAGTCTGTCGAGAGTTCTAATCTGTGGAAGTCAGCTAGGAGATCTTCGATCTCTAATCACTCTGGAGTGGATCTAAGCAACCTTCTCGTCAACCTGTCAGAACCCCTCGCGGTGGGCTCCAGTTGTAAAGGTGATAGGCAGTTCTAGGGGTGTCAATACCCTAAGAAAAGCTAGGAAAACTAGCAAAGACACAGGTGGGTGCGAGAAAATACTCGTCCCAAGGGGTTCGAGGTAGGTTGTAAGTGAGAAGGGTAAGCAGAGACTTTCCCGTGGGCGAGCAAACCAAATCTGGGCGGAAGGAACGAAATCCGGAACAACAAGGTAGAAATCCGGGTCAAGGATGAGGACCCGGTATAAATGGAAAGCGACGAGGTTGGAGAGATTTGGGGACGACAAAAACTGCTGCCAAAAAGGGAGATGTTTTATTTTCTATAGTACAGAGGTTTATAGTCCTGGGCAACACCTGAGACCTTTTCCTTAAAAGGAAACATCGCGATAGTAACCGAGGCTGTAATGAAAATACTACTCACCCCTTCACGGTAGTGACACCGCTTGAGACTGTACAAGAAAAGTAGTAATCGTACCTGGAAAAAGCTACAGGTCATGCTACGGTACCGTTGCATCGGGGACGACGCCGAAGAGTCTAGATTGAGTGATCGCGTTCTAAGCAAATCCGGTGATATAACGAACGTCCCAGTCAAAGGGAAACCCAAATGAAGAAAGGAAAAAGAGACGGGAAGCAAATATAATGAAGGGGGGAATGGGGCCACAACGTTAGATGTTTGTTCCAGCAAACCTGGAAAAGAATGCCGGCCCGGATAATTACAACGGTAGATGGGAACATATGGAAATGGCGCAGACTCACTCGGGAAGACACAGGACACGGATAGGGGCTTCGATGGAGGCAGGGGACGACCTAGAATAGGGGAAAAACTCAATATGCGGCCATAGGGAACCTGTGGTCTCCACACCGTGCTGAAATAACCAATGACATCACTCTCATTGACCAATTCTCTCTAGGACTAGACCAACAACTCACCACCATGGTCCTTTCCATGGTGACCATTCCCACCACTCTTAAGGAATGGATCAAAAACGCCAAGATATTTCATGTATAGAAAATGCGAATCCTTGCCTTGAAAGAAGGCAAGCAATATTTTTTTGCTCAACCCTCACCCCCCACCCAAGACCCCAATGCCATGGACATTGACACTATTTCCTTGTCTAAACTTACTTCCCAGGAATGCACTCAATGCATTTGTGAATTTGATACTGAAACACTAGACACAATACTTCTTAATGCAATAAACCCAGGAACTTTCCTCCACCACCCCCTCATCCCCAAACCATCTGTACCACTAAAACTACACCCTCCACTTCTTCCTTTCCTTCCCCAGTCAAAACTCCCTCTGCCCTCTTTGCTTTCATCAATTCCCTTAGAATCAAAGGAAAAGATGAAGGTGAAATCCTTCAGGTTCTACAGGTGTAGTATTATGATGAATCAGAAACCAATAAAAAAGAAGTCTCTGTTATTAATGTAGAACAAAATGTTTAAGCCAGAAAGCTGCCTCAACATCTTCTTCCCACCACATCCATCATATAATTATAGCCCCTTGAAATGAATGCACTTTTTGTTTCCCTATAAAGTTACAAGTCAGAAAGCAAACCATTGTCACCACTCCCCTCATTGACTCCAGAGCCACTGGAAATTTTATTGACCTCGGACTCCTTTTCTATATGAATTATCCTATGCAACACCTCCCCAAACCCCTAGTGGCCTACAATGTAGATGGCATCCTGAACAAGAAAGGCACCATTCTTTGGCAGGCTCAGCCTTTTGTTTATATTGCAAAACAACCTGAATTGATTGAACTTTAAGTCGTCTCCCTAGGACGAAAACAAATCATCCTTGAAATGTCTTGATTTCATTCCTGAAACCCCCACATTGATTGGTCTACTCACACTATTTCCCTTCCAAATAATATTCCCTTGTTCTCTTCTATAGAGGAACTTCTGCAATGTTATCTCCTCCATCTCCTTAACCTTGATGTTAATCACAAACTTTATATTCTATTCACCCCTATGCTCACTTCTCTTATACCTTTGCCCTTGCTAAATGAAATTACGACATCTATGATCATGAACTCCTTGCCATTATTCTTGCTCTCACTGAATGGTGTCAATATGTTTAGGGCACCTCTCACTCTGTCACCATTATCACCAACCACAAGAACCTCTCTTATTTGAAGGATCCTCACAAACTTTCTCATTATCAGACCCATTGCTCCCTTTTCCTTCAAGACTTCAATATTGTCTGAAAGGTTTTTCCTGGAAGCCAGATGGCCCCTGCAGATGCTCTTTCTTGCCACAATCACCTGAACACAACTTTAGACAACATAGACACTCCTATCCTCCCTGATCCTGTGGTTATCAATGCTTGGGACTTTTTTCTTGCCACTCACATACAAAACTCTTCATCCTCTGATCCTCTTGTCCTTTGGGCTCTAGCTAACCTTGCTGATGGTCCTCCTTTGTTTCCTCTTTCCTCTCTCTTTGACCAAACTTTTGTAATGGCCATCTCTTCTTCAAGGGTCGTATGTATGTTCCACCAGCTTCTCACTCATCTCATCTCTATTCAATTCATTTTTCTCCTCTTATGGGCCACTTGGGCCATTTTCATACAAGAGCTATCTTAAAACATGATTTTCGGTGGCTGGGACTTTCCACTTTTGTTTCTTATTTCATCACTGGTTGTTCTGTCTGTCAATAGAACAAGGCACTCACACACTCAAGCATGCTTCCTCTCCTTCCTATCCCTTCCTCTTCCCACTTGTCCTTTTGCCAACTCTTTATTGATCTTATTACCAATCACCATCTTTCTCAGAAACATGATTCTTTAATGGTTGTGGTTGACCACGGCCTTATGATGCCCCTTGTTCCAAGACCATTGACACTAAGAAAGTAGTACAACTCTTTTTCAACTTTGTGTTCAAACTATTTGGCCTCCATGACTCCGCAATCTTTGACAGAAGACCTCAATTTGCTTCTGCCTTTGCTAGAGAACTCGCTTGCCTTCTCAAGTATGATGTTCACCTCTCCACTGCTTATCACCCCCAAACTGATGGACAAATTAAACAAGCCAATCAAAAGATCAAAACCTATCTTCGTATCTTTTGTTTCAATAACCCACATGATTGATCACACTTCCTTACCTCTACTGAATTCATTCACAACTCTGTCCCTCATAGCTCCACTAAGACTTTTACATTCTCCCTCCTCTATAGCTATAAACCGCCTGCATATCCTTCTTTGGGAGAAGAAATGTTTATTCCTGCTTTAGAAAATCATTTGCCCTCTCTGGAAAACATCCAAAGGGAAGCTCTTGCAGCACATGAATCTGCCCATCAGATCATAACCCTTCAATCCACACAGAAGTTCTCCCCTTGAAAGGTTGGTGACAAAGTTTGGCTTGAAGTCACTAATCTCCCTCTTGGATACCCCTTCCAAAAACTTTCCTCCAAATGCCATGGATCCTTTGAAATTTCTCAGGTCCTATCTATCCTCACCTACTGACTCCATCTTCCTCTCACATGAAAAATTCATGACATGTTCCATGTGTCCCTCTTATTTCCTTTTTGCCAAATGGAAGCACATAGTCCCTCCTCCTCCTTTCCCCAACTCCTGCTGGATCTAATTCACTCTGAAGAATATAAAGTTGACCATATAGTTTCCCACAAGGGAACACAAGGTCACCATCTGTACCTGACCGCATGGAAGGGATACTCTTTGGCCAAAAATACCTGGGAATCTGAAATCAATCTCCACCATGCCCCTGTTATTCTTTCCTTTTATAAATAAACTTATCATTTTTTGTAGGTTCTCTATCTTTCGTCTTCCTTTCTTTTGGGAAGTGATGTCTCTCCATAAAGTATCCCTCTAGTTTATGTTGTACTATGATTTCTTCTTTCTGAACAATCAAAATGTCATTTCTTTCTTCTTCTATTGCATTATTGTCACTATCTTCTTTTTCTGTATCTACCTCCCTGCTGTGTTCCAGACAAGTCTTGCCTACCTTATTACCCATCTCCCCTCCCCATACGCTCTATGCTGTCATGCTCACAAATCCTGTTCTCCTCTGCATTGTCAAGGCCCTCCCTTTATATGAGAAAGACATGGTTACTCAAGAACTAGTTCATCTTTTCCATGAAGTCTCTATTACTTAATGATATCACTTCCAAGCAACCCTGAGTGACCTCCCTGCTGAATTCAGCCTCCCCCTTTGCCTTCACTTGGACGTGCTCCCCCAGCAAGTTTTCACTATTTTTCACTTGTACAATTTTCATCAATATGTTGAACATCTTTTCCTCTTTACCATCTACCCTACTTTCCATCATATTTACCTCTCCTTGCCCATGCAGAATCAAGATCATTACTTGGAATGGGCACAAGTACCTGTGGTTGCCAACTCTCCTGCTCTTATCACTTGAATCTCCTCCTCCACTCCCTTATCTGTTTCCTGCTCTTCCACTGTGGTTGAGAAAGGTCCTGAGGCCTTGATAATGCAACATTGAGCTGTGGTTGAAGTAGTACATACATCAGTACCTCCCTGACAGCAGTCATATTCTATCCTTTCCCAACTGTGTCATGTCCATTCGCCCTTGTCACCCTGCCTCTGCTCTGTCTGAATGCTTTTGGTGTTATTGTCTTAATCATTATTTGAAGATTGTCCAGATTATACCTACTCATACTATCACCAGTCTGCCCTGAGTCACTCTCAGTCCACTTGCCTTTGCACCCAGTACAACCTTTGTCATCATTGGGGACATGAACATCGCTTTTGCCTGGAATAAATATATGGTCATTGTAATCAACATGGACACGTGGCAGATGAGTGCAGGTCATCCGCAGGGAATGGAAAACAATCGTCCCTGATTGTTCATTCAATCAAGGATAATCAAGTTGGGGTCTTTCATTAGCTCTTTGCTGTCCCTGATTAGGAGGGGAAGCTTCTTCCTCCTCTGGTTCAGGAAATGGTTCATTCTGAGCCAGTTCATGAAGAACTCTCTCCATGTCTGCTATGAGAGGAAATGAGGGTCCTAAGAAATAAATAAATTCCATTCTATCTTCTAACAGTCCATGTCTAATTGGGTCAACCTGCCTAATTTGGGAATATAGGTCAGTGTGATACCGATTACAAAGATGGGCATGCCTGTAAATTGCATGGCAATAAATACATACAACACTATTGTACTGTAGATGTTCCTCGGTTTCTACCATGGCTAAGCACTTGTACAGTTGCATGGTATTGAATTTGATTGTTGTTTCCTTGCTCATGAATGTGATACATGAGCTCAGTATGTAGAAATTTTAAGATATGTTCGAATAGTTGCTGCTGTTTGCAAAGATTTAATACTTCCTGTACTACTCCATTAGCTTCAGCCATTTGTGTCTGATGGTATTATGGCTGTTGCTTAAGTAAGGTAATGTGTTTGGGCCAGAGCTCCCTATTATATATGACGGTATTTAGGGGCACTGATCTCTGATGATATGTAAGTACTAAAGATAGGAATAGAGGTGATGGTGGTGCCTTTATAGAGCTAGGAAATTTTCTTGCCTAGTAGCTAATTTAGAATTGAGGAATGATATTGGTAATATTGGCTAGGGTACCTCCGTTAACTTAAGCTTGGTGTTCTGGAGGATTGGGAGTGGGTTGTGGAGATTGCTCTTGTTCAGTGAATTGATAAAGGATCTCAGCTATGGTTCTTCCTACAATTGGATGGAATAGTGGTGCTAACAAATCTACAAGATCTGTTTGCCTTTCTTCTTCTGGCAGACTTCCTTCAGAATTCAAATTTCTTATTTGGACATATAAATTGTTATAGGTTTCAACAAATACTGTAGCACACCAGTAGATGATTAGGCAATGCTGACAATGCCAATCAGCCCAAAGGGTTTCTCTTTTTCTCCCTTCAGTTTTTACATGTACAGTAGCATGATAATAGGAAGAAGTATGATCATCATCTCATAAGGTGTGATCATACAATCAATTACATAGTGTATCGATAATTCGATCGCATAAATTGCAATGCAAGCTCAAGTTTCAAATAGTAACATCAAGGTCAATCGGTTTTGCCATGTTGCTAATGCTCCTTATTGTTTATAATGGTTTTTAAGGGCAATAGTTTTCCTACAGCAAGAATGGAACTGTAATGACTACAGATGTACTAGAAATGTCGTAGGAAGTGAGGGGTTTGAGGTACACCTCGTTTAACATTGGTATAAAGGTAGAAAAGTAGTATATGGAGATGAGGTGATCTGGACACTTATCTACTTGAAGCTGTCGATCTATTTGTAACCAGAACTGGTGTATTAGTGACTGTATAGCAGTTAAATAGATTAGATCAAGGGAAATACGAAATAGGAATTCGTCTGGGATCTTATTGATTGAGTGGTAATAGTGGGGCGAGGGGGTAAGTTGGATGTCAATGCAATCTTGCCAATATCCAGTGATACGTTGTAGGAGCTGGAGGCTCTCTATATCCATATACAGAGTTTTTCCCTTTTTCCAGCACCCTCTAGATTGTCCAATGTGTCCGGCAATATTCCCATCCTACCCTATGTCCATCTGAGTGGACCTAACCTTCATAAGTACACTTTTGCTTTTCATTCCATCGTTCCCAATCATTCATTCCAACCTGGGCATGGCCAGTTGATGACTAACATGATGGAACTAACTCTTTTCATTTTCGTATGTCATTCTTACTTCATTCCATTTCCCTATTTGTACATCCAATCACTGGCAGCACTTACTTCCATCCAGATCCTTCTAGATCATTTTTACTTTATTCCATTGAAGGATCACCATATACAACTATAGGGCAATTCATACCTTTGCACATGGTTTCTTGTTTCCTTTTATGCAACATTGTTCCCATGACAGTGAAGATTATTTTCTTCACAGCCTTTGATTGCTGAAACAACCTTAGGCGCTTGCTGAGGCTGCTTGCTCTTGAGAACACTTGGTAGCGACATAGTTTAAAAAAATCAACCCACATAAGGATAGGGAAGGGGAAGTGAGTTAGCCAAAGGAGCAGAAGGGAAAACTCCAAGGAGAGCAAGACTCGGGAGCCTTGGCCACTACTTGGGGGGTTTTATATACTACATAAAGTATGTACATGTTGTGTATAGATCTATAGATAAATGAGTTCCTGAACATGTGCACAACACATGTATCAGTACAGCCATGGAATGGAAGCATAACATGAGGGCAAAGCATGGAAAGAAGCAAGAACATGAGGAGAAGGGATGTAAATAATGGAATGGAAGCGTAACCCTGATCATGAGGGTGTGGTAGAGATCATAAATTAATGAAAGATCATAAATGAAGAAGCATGGGTATGGCAGCACATGAAAGGCATGAGGAGGAGGCATGGATCAGCAATGGAAGAATAATATATGATCAGAAGAGAAGGCATAGCCATACCATAGGGTGAAAAGGTGAGGAGGCGAGAAGGTGTGGAGGTGTGGAGGTGAAGAGGTGAAGAGGTGAAATATAGGAGGGTGGTCCAGACCATTCTAGAGATTAGATAGAGATTGCCAGCAATCAGCAGATAAGAGTTATCACATATCTAATGTGAGTTGATTGCACTTCTCGTGCATAGATAGCTTGATTGTGCATGCCCAGTGCAGTTGATAAGCAAGTTGCACCTGTCCAAGGTGTCTGATAAAGGATAGCATCTATCCCAGGTACTAAATGAAGGGGTGGCACCTGTCCAGAGTGTCTGATAAGGGATTCTACCCTTGAGGAAGTGAAGAAAATAAAAAGAAAAGTGCATCAAGCATAGTTGTAAGTAGGCAGCTGTTACAATCGCGCCTTCCATAGTTACCTTATATACATATATTAAGTCTTGGGTGTTGCCCGGACTATAAAATCTCTACCCTTTGTGGGAATGGAGTACCTTCTTTCCAGCTCGATCTTATGATTTTAAGTTCTTCTCCCACCTTGTTCCAAACCTCATCATCTTTTCTGCTTGTTTCCGGTCCTCATTCTTGATTGGAAATCCACTTCATCTATCCAAATCTCTATATTTCAACCAGGTTCATCTGGATCCACTGTTTCAAATGTGGGAAAGTCTTTGCACACCCTTCTCACCACTAACCTACCTCAGGCCCCTTGGGATGAGTATTAGCTTGCACCCACTCTGTGTCCTTCCTAGTTTTTCACTAGCTTTCTTTAGGATTTGACACCCACTAGACTAACCATCTGTTTTACGGCATGATAGGTGGCCTACAAATATTAGATCTTCTTCCATCCAAGTGTAAAGCGCATTTTGATTGTCACTGCTGGGAGGACAAATAAACTTATGTCCCATGGCATAGCCAGTATGGGTGCTGAGTTTGTGCACATAAATAAGCATGCCAATGGCTCGGTTGTGATGTAAACACAGATTTGCAGCCATGATTATATTCTTGAAAGAGATAAGTAAGTTGTGTTGTTGGATGGCAAGTTGTGCTTACTGGTGGCAGGATTGATGGAATGTGGTAGGCAATGGTGGAATGTGGTAAGTTCTACAGCTTCAACAGTCGCCTAAGTAATATATGTGGCTAGATAGATTCTATCAGTGATATTCATAGTAATGCTGGATCAACTGTCTGTGGATCCTACTCTTGGTTTGATGAATTAGGTAACACATACAGCATATCTTGTGAATATATATATTGTTCGGCCTTGTAAGTTCCAGCCAGACTCAGTAATAATACTATTGTCTGGTGTCCTTTCCGGTGTGCTCATCAGAAATGAGTTTCCAAAACTCCATTCAGTAGAGCTAGGTCTCTCAATATCATCTGCCACTTGAATTTGTTGTTCCTCATTCAGGGTGAAGCATGGGGATATGGGGCAGATCTTGCTCTTGTGGCCCTTGATGGGCTTGCCCAGGTACATTCAGCATGTCCAGGTTCCTTAATATATTGTGAGAATGATTCTTGAATGGGTTGTTGCTGGTTGGCTTAGCTAAGGGTGTGGGATCAAATGTGGAGTGGTAAATTCGGGTGGGGTGCTCAGTAAGCAAGTGAGCTATCCAATAATAGGTAACTTGCTGTAATTGATTCTGAATATGCAAGTTCTGTTGGCGAAAATGAACTTGCCACTCTGATAGGGGGCTAGTGATATGTACAGTTTTAATCAATGTCTGACTGTGTGTCAGATCGGCCACTATCGGCAATATTAAGCTTTGTGGGTAGTTTATTGAGTTTGCACTCATGTGACTCTCCATTTTCTGATGATACTTCTTTTTTGTCCATGGTTACCTCAGGGTCTTCTCCCCTTTTATCTACCTTTCTTAGAGAGTGTCTCTGTATGTAAGATATTACTATGAATGCAACAATTGGTCTAGCCAATTGAGCTCTGTCAACTTCTGCTAGCTTGTAACTTCCTTCTTGGGTTTGCTTGATTACTTTGCATGGGCCTAGATACCTGGGTTTAGTTTTCCTATTCAGCTCCTTTTCAACAGCTGTATTTCTGATTAGAACTAAGTCTCCAGGGACATAGCTTCCTTGCACCAATCTGGTTTCAAATCACTTTTCAAATTGGCACTTGGAGTTCAATCTAGAATCCCATAAGGTTGCTATGGCTCTTTCCAAATCTTCTTCCTGTTGTTCTATTTGCCTTATCCATAGTGCTAATAATTTTTCATGGGAAAGTTCTTGGTCCAACCCTTCAACCAAGAAGGTTGACTCCCATAAATCAAAAGGCAATACTGGGTCAACTCCATGTAAAAGATAATATGCAAAATATCCTATTGATTGTCACACAATAATATTGTCTGCAAATAAGGCTACTTGCAGCTTATCTGGCCACAAGTGTATCTTTCTTTCACAAGCCTTTACTAAAGCTTCTCTGATTGCAAAGTGGCCTTGCTCAACCATTCCATTGGCTTGTGAATTATAAGGGCTGATAAACATCTGGGGGATTCCATGCTGTACAAGTATGTCTGATAGGACTTCTTTAAACTCAGGTCCATTATCTGTGACTATCCTTCCCACACCTCCATATCTGTATATAATATCATCTAGCACAAACTAGGCCACTGCTCAGGCAGATGCTTGTCATAGGACTTTGCCTTCAAAATACTGAGATAAGTCATCTCTGGCCAGTACTATATAGCAATACTCTTTTGCCACAGGCATGTTCATGATATCAATATGAACCTTTGTGAATACCGTAGCAGGTGGTGGGGTAATAACGGGAATATGAGCTTTAGTGGTGTTCCTAATCTGGCACCATGACATGACTTGACATGATGCTGTAAATCTTGTTATATCTGAGGCCAATAGAAGCAGTGTCTAAGATTTTCCCAGGTGGCTTTCTCACCGTGGTGACCTAATGACTCATGGGCTTGGCTCAAGATCTGTTCCCACTTATTATAGTCAAATATCACTAAGAGAGGATGTTCAGATTTGGTTTGCTTAAATAGACATCCTGCCTTTATGAAGTACTTGGTAACCTTTTGTAGGACTTTATTAGTAACAGGTATAGGTTCAGGATTGGTCAAATACTCGTATATCTGCTTGAGATTAGTATCTTGATTCTCTTGGACAGATATCACATATGTTGTCATGCTCCTAGAGGTACCTTCTTTTATATCATTATTTTTATGCAATCTGGGTCCATAATATGTGTAGAACAAGGCAATTTCATCAAGCCAACTATCATCATATGATTCTACCTTGGCTTGGTCTTCTAGTGGTCTTCGGGATAATGCATCTGGTGCTTTGAACTATATTGCAGGTACTGTATGTGTACAAGGGTAAAATCAAACATGAGAATTCCTTGAATCCACCTGTTGATCACTACATTTGATTGCAGCTCAGGCTCATTTAGCATTCCCTTGATATATTTGACATCCACCTTTACTATAAGGCTCTTGGCTCCAATTACATATAGGCAAAAGTGTTGTAAGGCTCGGCATAGGCCAAATAGTTCCAGCTGAGATTGGGAATAGATAGCTTCCACTAAGGAAAAGGGAAGTGATCTGTATCTAGAGGGGTGACATCTACCATGCTCATCTATTTGTGACAGAATCATCCCTACCCTCGTGTAGCTAGAGTCTACTAACAACACTATTGGTTGTCCACATGTGTAATCTATAGGTAAGAGTGCGGGTGCTGTCGTAATCAATTCCTTTAAAGTTTCAAAGGCTTCTTGACATTCTTCTATCCAGACAAAGGGTACAACCTTCTTCCAGGTAGCTGTTATACTTCTTGCTATCTGAAAGTAATTAGGAATCCATATGCGGACTGTTCCACATAGGCCCATAAATTGCCTGCCTTCTGTAGCACTTTGAGGAGTAGGCTATTTCTTTATGGTCTTTACTCGTTGTACATCAGGTTCTCTTTCATTGATTCCTACATTTTGGCCAAGTATTACTACTTGGAATTGGCAGATTTGAAGCTTCTTTCCATTAAAGATTCCTCCAGCTTCTGCCAAATGATGTAAGATTCAATTCAGGTCTTCTACATGTTTCCAGATATATTGTCGTATGCCTGGTCTTTCTGATAGAACTGCAGGGTTTCCATCCTTATCAGGATAGGTAGTACTGTAAGTGGTCCTCGTATTGGTGCATCGTCAATGAATATGCTCATCACTTGCTTGACAATCTCATCTTGGAATATAAATACCATGCATTCTTGAAATTCAGAGGATGAATTGATATATCCAGTAGGCAGTGAGGTTATCCTAAGTAGTTCTAGTGGGGTTTGGAAGGATGTCATGTCACAACTAGCTTCATTCATCTTTCTTGCATCAAAGCCCCAATATAGGTCTAGAACTGTAAAGCATTTTCCTCCTAAGAATTGATCTACAAATTGGTCCAGATGAGGAGGAATAGATGATTTCTTGATGCTAATGGCATTTAATGGCTGCAGGTCATATACTATTCTCAATTTCTGCTTCTCTTCATTCCACGTACAGAACCATTGTGATTTGTAGGGGGATTGGCAGTATTCATAGACTCCTGCTCTTATTTTAAGTTACAGCAGGTCTATGATTCATTGTCGCAATGCAAAAGCAAGTCATATGCCTTTCTCCTGCCATGGCTTATATGGTATGTGAGGTATGTTGTAGGGGCTAAAGTACTCTTTTTTAAGAGTTTCCCTATCCTCATCTTCAAAGGCTATAGCTGCTTCATTCTTGATTAGCATATAGATAAACAAATCTTGTTCTTTAGGCCACAAGAATTAATAGGATTCCATATTCTTTAATATCTTGTCTATTTGCTCCTGGATAAACTTCCGAGTGGGCCTTTGTAGGCCAAAGTGTACATTCAGGGATGTCAATGTCATCATTGGATCATATGGTAGTGTTCTGATAACCTTAAACTTCTGGGGAATTTGAATAGAGATTGGCTTGATACATTGATCAACCTGCTTATATGCTTCGTAGATTCGTCCATACAAGTGTGATGTTGATTGGATAAGCAATTTTATGGACTCTGCATCTAGATTCTTGGGCAAGTCCTGATTCTTACTATATTCCTTATATATTGCCTTGGTAGTCATCGTTTTGATCTATATGTCTCCAAATAGTTCTGCTGTTTCATTAGGCAGGTAGATACTATCAGTGATACCACTGCTTCATTAGGCAGGCAGATACTATCAGTGATACTGCTGCTTCATTAGGCAGGCAGTTACCAATAGCTAGTACACCTTTCTTAGGTGTGTCATCCTAGTATGGTATGAGATCTGTCCTTTAAATATCACACATAAGAGTCTAGTTCCTATGATAGTTTGTAGCTATGCCTATATGTGGTTTTAGGGATCACACAGAATCTGCCTAGGCTGAATAGCTATACTTTACACTTCTAGCACTCCTGTTTTACCATAGTAGGAAATCCTTTTATTCACAGTTGTATTTACTCTACTTGTGGTGGTAGCTTCATGCTATTGCCAATATAGCGACAACTATGTATTACTCTTCCGTAATTTAGTGAGGTTGCACTCATTGTGTCATATGACTAGATGGCAAGATTATCACATACTCATTGTAAAACACTAGTCCCATCTGTACTACAATAGCAAGAGGGATACTAGAAAATAAAAAAGAAAGATATGAATAGGTTCGTCCTAGGGACCCTAAAGAAGTTGGTGGGGGCAAAGAACCTGATTACACAATCTGGAAAGGAATCCAGAAAGATAGGGGCTAACTCAAACAAATCTGACTGGACAAATGATGAGAAAATGATCTGAAAAGTGAAATAGAGATAGAGGAAAGTAGAAATATATGTTCAATGATGGAATTCAAAAACCCGGAGTGGACTTGATAAGATAGTGATGAGATGAGAGAGATCCAGCCAAGGACAAGGGCCGGGTATGAGCAGGAAAGTGATGAGGTTTGCAAAGATACAGCTTTGTAGCAAGGAAATGGGTAATCAGTGTACATGGATGAAAGATGTATTATCCATCACACTACAGGAGTTTTATAGTCAAGGGAACACCCAAGACTCTTCCTAATAAGGGAAATATCAATTGGTAACCAAATACATCAAAGCAAAAGAAAGAGAACATCGTCCCTTCACGGGTAAACAGAAACCATGTGGAATACTACAAAAGGGTGTAGGCCTATATTGAAGTGATATGAAAGCTCAATGAAACCAAAAGAAATCAATCCAAATAAAAAACAAAGATCTGGATAGATCTTGCACGTGTGGAGATCCAGAAACAGACAGGTAATGTCGGGTTACATCAGATTGAATTGGATTGGACTAGGATTGGATCGGGTTGGACCAGGATTGGATCAGGTTGGACTAGGATTCATCAGAATATAATTAGGAGTGATGTGGACGTCGGTGGAATGATAGGATACAATCACAAGGAACTTTAGTTCCTTACAGTACATTAATTGCTCACTCCTCAGCGCTCCATCCCAGTTGCATGCTTTCTCCAGGTACCTTCTTAGCAATAAATAAAATGTCATTGTATGGAATATTACCATGTCAATATATGACAATGTGATCTTCCCCTCAGGTGGAGAAGGGTGATAATCTGGATTATACTACAAAGGTGGTTGAAAATAAGTTGTACTGTAGTTGCCATTCATCTTGAATGAGTTAGTCCCATCAAATTGCCTTTCCCCAATGGGAAGAGATCCAAATCTCTGGTTCATCCTTGTGTGAAATTGGTTGAGGTCAAATATCCCCTCCATGAAAGGGTGAGATTGACTAAAGAAGAGTTTCCTGGGGCAGTCCAGGTCTTTGCTGAGCAGCGATGGATACTGAGAAATATCCAACCTCCATGTCGACGAGGAGGTGGTGGTACTCCCAGTTTCTGATTGATCGTCTTCTTCGATGATTTGATGATCTGTAATAAAGATGAAAGAAGGAGTTGGGGTGATGATGTATCCTGAATGCAATGTAAGATGCCTGTTCAAGGAGAATGGGGTAAGGAGAAGGAACCTCCCCATCGATAGGGAGATAGTTGGCAGGATATTCATTAGTCCTAGGTTCAAAATCCTCTCATCCAGTATCTTCTGTGGGTAATCATCGGCATTTTCATTGGTGATCTTCTTTTCCTCCTAAGCTCAACTGAGCTCATGTCTCAGGCCACTGGTTTGGAAAAGGAAAAGAAGAGAAGGGGGATTGTTGTCTCGGGGAGGAAAAGTGGGGATGGGAGGAGGCAACATGTAGCACTCCTGCTCAAGGAGGTATTCGAGCTGTACTTGGTAACAAAAAAGGAAGGGAGCAGTACAATGACCTAATTAGGTAAATATTGCGTAGAGGACAGGGGATGTAATCTTTCAGGAGTCATTGGGTAGTGCCATGGTGGGCAGGTTTACCCATCACTTATTGGATTCTGAGTCCACTTTGGATAACTCCATGGGAAATATGTAGACTAATTGGTAATTGCTGTCTACATTATTCAGCATCGGTCACAGAGTGGCATACTGTGCTGAGTTTAAAACAATGACATCAGCTAGACAATTATTAATCAGGGTATGCATAGGTGAGGCAAACATCCCAAGTTGAGCATTATCGAGCTTGGGCAGGGGCTGCCCATAGCTCATGAGGGATGGTTTGAATTGGAAAATAGTCTGATAAGCATCAAAGAGATGGTAGAATTGTTTCTGCATCATGCCCCAGAGATTCTCTCCCTCTGGGGGCTTACAATTACATATTCTTTGTGTCGTTGGGCTGTAATCTTCTTGTGCCTCATGCTTTGGGTGCGCTTCCATATTTGGTTCATTTCAGATCTTCAGCTCCACTATCTTGCCCAAATAAGATCAAGTGGAGCTGTGCCCTCCTATTATAAGCAGCATGCTTCCATTCTTGGCAGCCGACGGCTGTACAAGAATTTTCAAAGTCTGATTATCTTTGCCATTTACGTAGCTAAATCTTAGGTATGTTTCATCTAATCTTTCATCAATGAAGACAAATTTCTGCTGCTGCCAAGGGCAGCCAAGTAGTATGTCAAGGGGACAATTAGTAGATACCCAAACATTACTATGAGTCGTTAGTCTTTCTATCTGAATAGCTAGATCGGGAATATGCTGGAGGAGAGTATTGACAACGGCCATGCCATCATTGGTACTGCGTTTGGGCCAGAGTCCTATATGCCAATTGTAAGCTTTGTAGACAAAGACCGCATCAAGCCCAGATACTCAGTTCTACTGCATCACAAGAATCAAGCAGTTGCTGGTGTTTTGGAAGATGACATGGACCCCCATCATGGAGCTCAAGGAAACTCCAATGGAGGATTATGCAGATATTGGTGGTCTCGAGTAGCATATACAAGAAATCAAGGTGGGTGTAATGGACACCGCATTGGACTGCTTGCTAAATGTTGCATAGGAATCTGTTGATCATGAGCTTTCTCTCACGCATCCAGAACTCTGAGGAAATGGACATTAAACCAACCAAAGGTATTATCCTCTATGGTGTTCCTGGGACAGGAAAGACTCTCCTAGCCATGGCCATTGCAAACCAGACCTCTACACTTTCTTATGCGTCGTCAGTTTTAAACTCATTCAGACATACCTCGGTGACAGTTCAAAACTTGTGCAAGAAATATTGGGAGTAGCAAAAGAATATGCCCAAAGTATTGTACTAATTGAGAAGCATTTGACATTGGAAGGTATTGTACTGTTACAATGATGATATGTCCTTTATTTGAACCTTTCTCTATGTTAGTAGCCCGAAAGTATTTTTTAAATAGATCTTGAGAAAATTGCAAACAACCCAATCACCATTATAATTGTTCAGCTGCAGATATCTCTCCTTGGACTGCTAAACCATCAACTTTGATAATCTATGTCAGATAGATGTTGCTAATCTTACAATAAACAGTCTTTAATTGCTTTTGGGCCTGCCTGCTATATGATTTCACTAGGACAAGATATTCCCAAGCAAGTTGGATGATGAAGGACTACATGAGATGGGGTCAGGAGATCCAGGCAATATGAGAGCACTGGGTTATTTACACATATTTCCTCATAATCAAAGGCTGACCATCCAAGGGCATCATAAAAATTATAGCTGTCATGGTTGATCCTTGAAACCTCTTCCCATGGTGTACAAATTAGAACCTTTGCTTGCGACCTGGAATTTTGGATTTGCATGACCTCCACTACATCTGCTTGTGTGATAGGTACATCTTTTGGAGGAAATATTTTGTATTGTGTAAGTGGGAGTGGGATAACAGCATGCTCAGGTGGGAAAACAGACTGGCATATCAGGGGAGAGAAATATTGATGGTAGGACCATTGGTCCTTCACAACTCTGGACATTTGCGCAATGACGATTCTTGACTGGCAAGAACACAAGCTTTAATACTAATAATGTACAATATATCTACATCAAAACGTTCCTCCTTGTTCTACTTCATACTGTTTGCTCAAGCTGCTCCTAGCAATGGCCTATACTCTAATTTACTGCATTAATCCATTACAACACCTTGTTTGCCATTACTATTGTGGCGAAAGGAAAGTGTGTGCATGTGAATTTTCAAGCTTACATAGGAATCAGCAATTTCAGAGTCAGCCGCAACTGACTGCGACGGACTTTGCGGCTGACTCTGAAATCACTGTTCCCTATTTATGCTCAAAGCTTCACACACGCAACTTTTTCTGCTTTTTTATCCTCGTCTCCCACTTCCACACCCACCTACTCGACCCTCTAATGTAGGAGATTGAATAGTAGTAATAGAGTCAACCATAATCTAGCAGTGTATTTCACCAAAGCTTATTGCATTTGTGCGATGAAAATAAACTGTGAAAATAAATTTTGTTAGATTCATTACTATGCTGCTTCAGAAACAATAGCCAACACTCGAAAGTGATTGTGATTTGCAGTATGATGATGCCAGCAGTGTCCCGTCGTCCTGAAAGCGATCCATTGCAGGATAAGTGTTCAAGTCCTTTATATTATGGTTCACACTCATTAAATTAAGGCTCAGTAGATACCCCCATCGATACGTTGAGCTGACAATTAGGATCGACACTACATATACCGCGAAGCATGCAAGACCATGGCTCAAACATCCTTCCTTCGTATCCATGTCTTCTCACATGAACCAGAGCCATGTAAGCAATATATTTCACCATCCCATCTTAGACTGACATTGATTGCATAGCTATACCTGAAATCTACTTTGACAAGACATACCAAGGCTGTGGATGCCATCACTATAAGCCCTTACAGAGTGATGCTTTTAAGTGGAGGTAGGCTCTGAGCCTCTGTTCTATTCACAACTGATCTGTTAGACAGGCAATGACAGTCATGTCGTGGTTTGAAATCTCACTTCAGGTGAAATGATCCAAGAGTTTTGTATTCCATCTGCAGATTTTATATCCTGTCTTGTGTGAATTAAGCGCTCCAACAGCAAAGAAGATGTGTTTGTGTTTGGAGTATCTGACAGAAATATCCATCTGTACAAACGAGGCAAGGGTCATCCCCTTTTCACCTTCTGCTCGATAATGCTTGCACACGATGGCACTATTGAAGATCTTGCATGGGATCCCATTCATCGTTGTTTGGCTAGTGTTGGAAACAGTGAAGTGAGGTTGTGGAGCATAAGCCGTGAAGCTAGTAAGTCATTTTGTCAACACAGCTATTGACTACTTCTCCATTTCAGTTGATTGCTTTTAGAATCATTCGTTTCATTGAGGGTCAATGCCGAGAAACAACCATATGTGGCTCATTGTTTTCTTTCTGGATAAGATCAGTAAAAACACTGAGAAAACGCTTACCAGACAACCAATCTTATCTCCATGGATAGTAAACCTGAAGCGAGGTAAAGAGAATACTTTTCCCTGGTCAAGTTGGTACTAGAAACAAGTATTAATCTTGTAGAAAAGGGTTGACTATCAGGCATGTGGTTCATTCGTCAATCGTTAATGAGGTTGGGGGTGATTGGGGATTCAGTAACATGTTGAGGGTCTGGGTTTCTGTTGGGGTGGTGTACGAATTGTACTAAAGTTAGTTGGGGAATAATCTAGACAATTCTTGGGTTGCTAGGAGGGTACTCTGTAGCGACTGGGGTTACTTCCCTAAGATACGCTCTCAATGACTTCCAATTAGCTCCTGTCAATTAGGAATGCTCAATTGGGTAGGTAGCGTAAATACGCTTCACTCTTGTTACTGATTCACACACGTCTCTTAGTCACACAAAACAGTCTTTCCTAAACTGATTCTATTATGCACTAAGAAGTTGGCAATCAGCTTCAAATGCTCTGCTTGACCCTTTCCCAAGGTACTAATGAACAATTAGGTTTTCCTACTAGCTAGGGATCTATTCCCTTTAGTTGCTCACTTTGGGGTTTTCTCCCTAAAGGTGTCCTTACTGTCCCTATCCTAAGGGATGCAATATACTCCTAACTTGGGTCTAAGTAGTTTTATTTATGGCATGGGAAACTTCTTTACACAGCCTCACTGTTTGTTTGTAGAGGGGTACTCTTGTGAGCACTCATTGGTTGAGATTTACTCAAGTAGGAACCTTTTTCCTAAAAGAGGGAACCTACCAAATGGGGCTGAATCATGCTCCTTATATAGTAGTTTACATGTGGCTGTGCTCCCTTCAGTTCTGAGGTGGCTGTGCCAACATATAACTCATACTGACTCATTTTGACTTAACTTGTCAGGAGATGACTAGCAATTGCTAAAAATAGCCTTTGGCTTGGCAATGACTCATGCTGTGCAGGTCACATGTTCATTTTGCCAGTCTAGGAGCAGTGCTTTGCTTGGTCCTCATTTGACTCACTTTGACTCATTATGACTCATTATGACTCATGCTGTGCACAGTCATATGATCTGAGTCAGGTGATTTGCAACTGAGGTCACATGCTCCATTTGCTTCTCTGACACATGGCTAAGTACAAAAGGGTAAAAGACATATTAAGAAAATGAGTAGCTATGTAGTTGTAGGTAGTAATAAAAGTATGTTGGGAGAAAACATTTTATTTCTCCGCAACCTGTGAATGAACAAATAAGGAAAAATAGAGGTATATACCAGACACTATGGTCCATATGTCCCTCAATTAGCTAAGCATTTGGACCGTGGGAATAAGGTGAAAACTCAAATCTCGGGTCAAATGTTTAGTATCACATATACAATAACTAGTATCTGCATCCAAACACTTTGGTGCAGGTCATCATGTTGTTCAATTCTGCAAGAATGGTTCAAGTTTGCTAGTCTCCTACCTGGAGAGTGGCTTTGTGTACACGATATCCATTCTTTGGTTCATTGACCTCACATTCCTGTAGATTTTGCTTCTCAATCGATCCATGGGAACTCAAATGGAAGAAAAAAGCAAATGGGCGCATGTATGTGGTTATTCATTGTTCCTACTGTGACTTACGATGTGCATATTGGAAGTGCATGTTTAGATGGACAGCAACTTTTTATCACAAACTTGTGTGACAATGGTGATTGATATGCACTTCCCACCATGCACCTCACCCAAAGTTATCATCACACAATCCTTCTCAATGCCCCATTGCAAGTTTCAGTTGCTCGAGAATATAGGTGGGTTGTGGTGGAGGGTGACAATGGTTTTGTGGAGGTCTTTGATTATCAGACGGGTACTTTTCGAGACAAATTGGATCATGGGAGTGGTATGTATGGTTTTTGGATTGCTGGGCACCATTCTGCTAACATTATGCATTAGCCGGCGATCTTGTAGTGACTGTCACGGCATTCAAAAGTGCAATGCATTATCGTCACTGGGAGTGCTTTGGACGGTCACAGCAGTATAAAAGTCTGTGGTTAGCATTCTCAAGTGTGTAATTCCTTTATCTTGTCCCTATCATTGCTAACAGTTCCTTAGAAAATCCTGCAAACTCTCTCGTCCCTGCCCATGACCCAACCCTCACCCTGGGTTGGTTTTGTTGATCAAATGATTGTGTTCACTATCATCTGCATAGTTGTGAACCTTGCCATAAGGTATCTCCTACTATTGATTCCTGATGATATTTCTGTCATAGTTCGGGACATTGGATGATCTGCAACCAACAGGCACTCTTAGTACCTATGTATCTCTCCCACTCCCACTCCCTTACTTATCTTGAGGTGTCTATATTAGGAACATTAGTAGGGTTTGTAAAATATACACCATACTACCCTGACCCATGAAAGCATGCCAATTTGACATTCCAACCACCATCCACTCAATGCGTTTGTATAGCTATATTGATCTCCCAATTGGATAGTCCACTACAAGCAAGCTGACTTCCAAAATCAACAGTCTCTACAAAGCCATGGCTAAGTGGTCATACACTTCCTTTCTATTCAATCATCAACACCTTGCGTCAAACAGGTCTAGCCTCTACCCTGAAATACAACTAGTGGGGTGTCGACAAAGGACAAACATTGCCATGGGTGAGTATTCTAGGTCTTCCATCAATCTTCCACTCACACCTTGTATTCTAAAACTCCCAGTATACCATCATTGATGGATAATCTTCAAGCATGGCACTATGTGATACAGTTGGCGAAGGATGAGGTCGAGTTTATTCTGCTCACCAAGAAACTTGCAGAAATTGAGCACTACAAGCATGAAGATTGGAAGATTCTCTTCGATCAGCTCTTCAATCTCTCAGAAGATGACAATGTCGTGGGGGCCATTGCTGCAGTAGAAAGTCAAATACCTTCTCCCTATATCATCATAGGACCATCAAATGCCTATATCCTCAAGAAGGGAAAACAAGCGGCCTCATGTTTTCTTGACTTGGAAGCTCGTATCCACGGAGAAGAGGAAGAAATATCAGAAAAAGAATGGAATGGAATGTTGCCACTATAGAACGCGCTTGTAACCTAACCAACATATTTTAGATTCATTCATCATTTCCGATAGGGAGGGTGAATCGAGCACAGGACCCAGCTCCCTACCTCACAAGTCTCATATTTACCCTGTTCCAGGTTCATCTAGATATGCTCAAGTAATCAATGTGATGTCACAACATTATGGAATCGATGAAGAGGGGATCCAAAGAAGACACTGATTTTGAGGTGCTGGACGATATTGGTCTGTGGACAACAATCGGTGACTGGCTGAGTGGTATGCTCAACTTTGAAACCCTCATGCACAAGCTGGATTTTCAGCATGGCAAGTGTGCAGAAATAGGTTATTGGGAGGATTGGGTCTCGGAATTAGCCTTTGAGAGCGATTTAAACAAGTGAGAGGTGAAGTTTAAGGTGGTCTCGCTCCCAGAGCACCATCGAAGGCTTACCACCTATAAAGCAGTCTCTGACCAGCCGCTCCATTCCCCATCATCCGATCCAAGATCTCCACTACACCTCATGGCTCTAAAAAGGATTTATCAGGTGGGTGATTGTATGGATCATCGCAGACCCCTACAGCGACCTGCAAAATGTTCATCATCACAACATTGGAAAGTCCAGATTGGTCACTGTAATGGATAGCTTGACTAGGGAGGTTACTTTCCTTGACACGGATCGCTCACCTGTGCGTTCCTCTTGGCATTTTATTGCTAGATAATCCTGGTTAACCACACTCTTCAGATTCGCGCTGTAAAACAGATAGTCAGTGTAGGGTGTGTCAGACCCTAAGGGAGGCTAGGGAAAACTAGCAGAGACACAGGGTGGTGCGAGATAAGACTCGTCCCAAGGGGCCTGAGGTAGGTTAGTGCTGAGAAGGGTGGGCGAAGACTTTCCCACAGGCGAAACAATAAATCCGGATGAATCCGGTCGAAATGCAGAGATCCGGATGAACGAAGTAGGTTTCTGGTCAAGGACGAGGACCGGATATGAGTGGAAAAGGTGACAAAGTTTTGGACAAGGTCGGGGAAAGACTTAGAATCGTAAGCTCAAGCCGGAAAAAGGGTGCTGCATTCCCACAAAGGGTACAGATTTTATAGTCCGGGCAACACCCAAGACTTAGTACATATAAGGTAACTACAAAAGGCGTGATCAAAGGCTGTGAAGAAAATAATCCTCGCTATCATGGGTAACAATGTCGCATAGAAAGAAATAAGAAACCATGCGCAAAGGTACGAATCACCCTGTAGTCACATACAACGACCCTTCAATGGAACAAAGTAAAAATGGTATAGAACGATCCAGATGGATGTAAGTGCCGCTGGTGATCAGATGGTACAAATAAAGAAACAGAATAAAGTATGAATGATGTACGAAAACAAATAGAACTTATTACATCATGTTAGTCATCGACCGGCTGTGCCTGGGTTGGAACAGACGATCGGAAAGGACAGAACGGAAAGCAGAAATGTACTTGTAAAGGTTGGGTCCACTCGGATGACACGGGGTAGGACAGAAATGTTGCTGGACACATTTGACAACCTAGAGGGTGCGGGAAAAGGGGGAAAACTCTGTATATGGATGTAGAGAGCCTCCAGCTCCTACAGCACTCCCTCTGACCTCCTGGAATTGTACTCGCCCAATTGACCCTTTTCTGCACTCACAATTGAATGCCCCAATGAATCCCATGATGACGTCCAAATTGGCAATAGCGCTGAGGTAGTATCTGGTGCTCATTGTGGATTCTTTGGGATGGTTGAGATCATCTCTTGGCATACAGTTTCTTTACAGCCACTGCATCCTGCATATCCCCATGTCACTGTCCCTGTCAGTTCAGCGAACTTCCTGCCACCTTCAAATGCCCTCTGATATTCAGCCAAGAAGGATTATAATATTAGATCCAGGGATGTTGTCAAGGTTGTATGAGAATGCTGGATAGGCAAAAGAGGGATTGTCGGAGTAATCGACCTTTAGAAAAAGCTATTGGAGGTGAATGCTTGATCTGAGTCTGTATGTATCAGCCCCCTTTTCCTCTCTCTTCCACTAACCTGTTTTCCAGCATTGTTTTTTCATATCAATCTCACATGTTGTGCACAAATCCGTGGTGTCCAAACTCAACGAAACTCACCAGTATGTGGGCAAGGAGGTCATTATTCTCCGAGGTTACTACAAGGGTTGGTGGGAAACACTTAGAAGTGTGTCGGGAGACACATGTGAAGTCACTCCAGGCAGCATGCCTGTCGGTGTTTTCAAGAAAAACTATGTTGTTGCCAAGTAAGTGTCTGCTCACACATGGAAGCTTCCATACTAAGTCATCCAGGGGTTGTAAGACCACACTGGGCGGATCGCCTCTGCTGCATGCCCTGCTTCTCACAGTGGCATCTGCCTTTAGAAGGGGTGTCATCTGAGAGCAATCCAGTGCTAGGCAGAAAACTCCTCCACCAACTCCGAACGCTTCATTGGATCCTTTGGATCTGTCAACCGATGCCTGGACAGTAAATGCTGATGACACCCATGATGTCCAGCACAGTCCACCGTTAACAAGTAAGTTAATGCATCCTTTGCAAGGTGTAATTGATCACACCTAGAATTCGACTTTATTTTATCCCCTGAGGTGAAAAAGAACTTCAAGATATATCGTGCGGTGTTCAAGATCAGGGTTGGTTGGTGCACTGGCTATGAAGGTCATTACTGTTTCACCAACGTCCTTGACCCTTTGCAATCAGTGTCAGGCGGTGATGTACCGTCCTCCCATCTTACTGTCTCCCTCACCGCAAAGACAAAGGGGGGCAGAACTCTCCAGGAGAATGTCCATGAGAATTTCCTCACTCCTTTCACCCCATCCAAGAAGGGCACATTTTGCATGGTCATCAAGAAGGCTGAAGACAGAAGTGATGGAGAGCCCGTCGGTACGATACTGAGTGTATTTGTTTCATCAAAGAAGAACCAACACATCTTGGTGGCCCGAGTTGATGGCTTCCCATTGAAAGAAGCAGAAGTGGCTTGAAATCAGGTCATTGAAGTTGAAGTAGCACTCTAATAGCTGATTCGTACAATGACTCCAAAAACCGTTGCAATGCCTAACCCCAATCCAGCGCGCGAAGCACGCTGCAATCACCTGTGGGAATCTCGCTTAGCATTAGTCAGACGAAATTATATACACACTCCTAGCTACGAGTTGGTCCCTGGGTCATGTGATTTGGCCCAGTGGCTGTGGAGATATGGCCATTTTAAAATGACAGGTCCATTGCAATGGTTTATTCACTTTTGGTGGGTAAGGTGGGATCATAATA